>JANKYE010000224.1:6692811-6703124 GCA_032467995.1 Erythroxylum dillonii
TGATTTTTTATTATCAAATTATCAAATTTTGGTACGTTAAATAAAAACACAATTCAAAAGCTAAAGTTATGTTTGTAAGGCATTACACGCAAGAGAGGAAAGACTGACAACATCGTTCAAACACAAGAAAAACGCCATCTTTCTTCTCTACCATATTCTCCTATGCTCTCCCAGCCTTTTCGTTTTCTTATTAAAAAGGCTCAATTCAACTTCAACATTCCTTCACCCTCATTCAAAATTTAGTGGAGAGTTTATTGCTAAGTGAAAGAAAAAAAAAAGATGTAGGCATAACACATGAAGCACGTTCTGAATAAATATGAAAATGAACTCTGTCCTTTTACAAAGACCAATTGTCTGAGCACAGAGTGCTTTTATTAACTAATCCTTAGTCTCATGTTACTTCACATCCAAGATATGTTTTCCACATATCAAACATGACAGAAGATAAACACAATAACTAGGACTTTCAAAAGCATTTAGCTTGATGTCCTCCATATTTACAAGCCCTTGCTTATTGGTCTCAAGGGTGGGAAAATTAGTAGCAGCGCTTCATTTTTTTCATCATCATCATCATCAGTATCCTCCTTGTATAAAAGCATTTAAACGGTTCAACTCCTCCCTGTGTTCGCTTACTACAGCACGAACAACATCTCCAATTGACACCATCCCAATCATATCCTTATCATCAATAACAGGGATGTGCCTAATACGATTGTCTGTTGAGTATCACAGGTTCCAATATCATATCACATATTTATATTCCAACATAGGCGCAAAATTGAAAGATCAATTATAACAAATACCATATCACCATACAGACCTGTCATGAGTTGCATAGCCCGCAAAACTTTGGTGTCAGGTGTAACTGTAATCAGCTTGTTCTGCAAACAGCATAGATGTTTTATATCTTTGTTAGCTAGTGATCTCTGAAATCTCAAGAATGTAAAGGCAAATTGCTAGGAAATGGTTGCTGTATTATACCTCTTCAGTCATGATATCTCCAACCTTTGTCGACTTTGATGATCGTCCCTGCACTATGATCTTCCTCAGATAGTCTGGAAAGAGAACAGATTAATTTACAAATCATTAATGGTGCATTGTTTGGCAAGGCAGGAGTATACCAACACTAATCACATCTAAGACAGTATAATGTTACTACAGCAGCTTCCCAGAACAAATTCATGTCTACATAACTTACTACAAGTTGGTATAAAATACTATAATCACCAGCCCATGAATTTAGTGATTATCCTTCAATGCTAGTTTGCAGGAAACTGCCATGGAGAAGTATGCTATCAAGCAAAGCAGTTGTTTATTTATCACCTGGTCAATTCTGAAAGTTGTGGCTCAAATAACTGAAATCAGAGTTTCTTCAAAAGTAACTCATATGGTTATGATTTCAGCTGCCATCAGCTAAAACAGAATAGAAACCTCAAACGCTAAAAAGGGATTCAGTAGTGGCTTGTACAAATAAGGTTCTCAGCTTCTCAGAAGCAGCTCCTATGATTGAGGACTCAATGGTCAGTATCTTGAAAAGGAAGATATTGTAAAGATTGAGAAAATAGTTTGGAGAAGATGTGGCTATTCATGACAGAAAAAACAGGCACATTCAGTAAAAGAGAGAAAGCAATAAATTGAACAGAGCATTTGAATTATTTTCATGCTGCCAAAGGAAACATCCAATGAATGAATAAAACCACTGTAGGAAGTGTCTTAATACTGTTTTGTTGCAAATAACCTTAATGCCCCTAAAGAACATTTCGTGATATTCTTCTTTTAGTAAGATCAATGAAACAAAGTATTCCAGGGTTAAGCTGGGGAAGAGCTACCCCACAATTATTGTCATGAACTAAATTAACTAACTATCCAAAGAATGCAGCTTCTTGCGAATGTTAGCAAGCCAACCAGCACAAGAACTTTCTTCCCTGAACACATTGGAAAGTTTTACTTGCTAAATACCATTATTAGATTGTACGTATCAGTTTTACTTGCTAAATCAGTGTCCAGACAGCTTAATAGTAACTATGTACCTCTTTCATTTTTTGTTTCTCCAATCATTCATTAACTGATTACATGAAACAGTTTTATGCATGGGTACTTCAGTTTCGAGAAGGGTCTATAGCTAAAAGACAGGTAGGTTTACATTTGCAACTGTCACAAAGGGCTAATGATTAACAGCAGGACTTTCCTTCTTGATAGGTTTACAATATTTCTCAGGTACCTCTCTCCGTAATGATTCCTGCAAGTGAATTCTGAGCTCCAGGCTTGACAACGACCAAGGCACCAACATTATGCTGTGTCATCTGCAGAAAAGCATTTGAACATCTTATGATCCACAATCTGATGCCTGATGTTGGGCAATGGAGATTATTTGGAGCAGGGTTGTAAGAGTTAGAAAACAACTATGCTACTACCAACCCTTGACTAGCTTTTTCGAGCACAGTGGTCTCACCTCATTAGGTTAGCAAAAGCTTGCTGTCACTTATAATATGCAAAGTGTACTGGGCTTATTAGTTGTGATCCATAGTCTGAGCAATTGGGGGATCGGGAATATATGGAGTGTTTTATAGGATTTCAAAAGAACTAGCTTGAACTCTGAACTAGCTTTTTCCGGCACAGAGGCCAGCAAATGCTTGGTGTCACATAAAAGATGCAAAGTGCCTCTCAAATAGAAACCAGTGTGATGATATCTTAGGAAAAGAGAGCACCCGTACCGATTTCACAGCGTCATAAACAGTGTCGTCTATTGTGCACCAAAGCCAAGACCCATCTGCACTTTTACCTTTTGCTTTCAGAATGTCAGCAATAGTAGTACTTTCAAATCCATGCTCTTCCATACGAGCTGACGACACCGACTCAAACCGTGAAAAGATGAAAGGCCGCAAAACTGGGTTCCCAATACGGACATGTCGCAAGACTGCACCTTTGACAACATTTCCATGGGATAAAAATTCATTGATTGCCCTCTGCATCTTTCTGTCGCGAGCACAGGTTGAAACAAATGTCAGCACACATAATACATCCTTGGACACCATCTTAGGAAGAAATTAAATGCAAGTGGAGTGGTTTATTTGGGGGAACCGCTCAAATAGCTCATGGGTCAACAGGAAGGAACTGATGACCTTAATTTTAATCCATAACAACTCGTATAAAGTATGCATCTTCATATGAAGGAAGGAAGGATCCTCCGGACAAAACATCATCTGACTGACAAACTTGCTAAACCAAAGATCTGACAAGAGTTATATCTGGAGTTGATATGTTATGATGCTGAAAGAAGAAAAACAACAAATTGTACGAGAAGTAGCAGCAGCAGATCAGGATTGATGAAGTGTAAAAAAGATGAAAGCTTTTACCTGATTAATTTCAAAGACAAGTCAAGCAGTAACAGCAGCAGCTTAGCTCAAAGCTCTATCTTAGGTGTCTACCGAACTCTGACTTTAGACGGTGCAATGGATAAGCATCTTACTGTTAAATAATATAATATTTGTTTTGTGCCACTCGTTGTCGCATCCAAACAAATAAATGAACAACCTGCTCCCATCTAGTTCAAGAGACATCTTTAATAAATAAAGACACGCATTCAACTTATTTTTTAAATTGTTAATAAATTCACATTTATCTTTTAATTTTTCTGTAAATTTTTTTGAAGCTGAATCATGTTACGTATAATTTCTTCAATTTTTAATTCGGAATAATTAAAGATATATTAACTTAAAATATTAAATTATAAAAAATCACAACAAATCAAATAGATAAGTGCATCTTTTCAAAGTAACGAAAATGTCTGAAAAGGGGCGTTATGCGTATAGTGTGGGGTGGACACGGGACACGTATGACATACCCATCATTCCCGTGTCACGCACATGATTTGATTCCTACGTTAGGAAAAAAAAAAAAAGTTTAATCGAATATAACGAAATAACCGAAAATTGGAAAAAATGAAATGGGAAGGGGGGAATTCCATCAGTATGACATGTTATAGCGCCTCAAACGAAGATCACACTCAAGCTGCGCTTTCCCTGCAGTTAATGTACAATGGTTGAAATGAGGTAAAGTGCGTTGTGGCTATGGGGGAAAAAAAATTGCATCAACGACAAGTGAGGACCCCGGTGGATTGAGCTGAAGGACATTGCACAAACGCCGATTAAGTAGATTTAAGGATCGAGTGAAGGAAATAATAGGAAGGAAGATGAATCGAGTGAGAAGAATAAGAGTTTTGGAAGTTCACAAAAAGGTGAAGCAGCAGAATCGCGAAATGTAGTTGTGAAAGAATTGTGCAGTGCTTTTGGGAAGGAGATACAGCAGATTCGTTAAGTGGGTTCGGAGAAGGAGATGACGATAAATACATCGTTCATTGAGATGAATCAAATGGAGGGTGTTCTTGTACAAGCTCAAAATAGTCTTCAAATTTTTAATTTGAACTCGGAACTTGAATGTTCTATCTCAGCGATTCAAATTTTGCAACAAAGGTTTAAACAATCTTGGACTGACGAAGTCGAAAAACGGGGGAAAGAAATTCAACCTGTAGAAATGTCAAAAAAAAGGTACTATCTAAGATGATTTTGATATTTCCAAATTGAACAGTGCGGGTTGTAGTTGATTTGTTCAACCTGAGATGAAGGGGGAACTTAGTGTAGAAAAAATTGAGATTGATGATGTGCAATCTAAGTTAGAGTAATGACAGTCAATGATGGTTTGCAATGGTTTATGAGCTAATCCACCATTATAAGTGTTCAACGACTTTGTCCAGATAATATGTGGACGGTATTATATTGATAAGGTGCTCGTGATGATTCAAGAACTTCTTGATGGCCTAAGGTTTCCAAGAGAGTTCAGTTCATGGACCATGGAATGCATATCAATTACAACTTTTTCTTTGGTACTAAATGGAGAATTTTTTGGATTTTTTAAAAAGAGGATTAAATCAAAGTGACCCCATTTCTCCTCTAGTTATACTTTGTGTTAGTTATGGAATACTTGACAAGGTGTTTAAGACTTGAAAGGATTTTAGATTCCTCTTTTATGAAATGATTTGCAACTTACTAATTTTTTTAAAAGGTAATATATTAAAAAACAAGAAAACAAGGTTTTAATAGTACATGAAAAACACCTTACAAGAACTAACAAACGAGATGTTTAGGACATAAAGTTAGTGGCAAGGATTAAGACAAAAACACTAGGAAGTTGGTAGTTATAGACAATTTTCAAATCATCACTCTCCACCTATGATTAGTGGGTGGAGATAGTAGGTGATGAATGCCAGAGGCTATTGTTTTAGCTCTAATGCATCTAGTGACCTTGTTAAAAGCAAGCTATCACATTTGTATTGCCTAAACCAAATAACTATTGGTTTCTTTCATGCCAAATATAATAGATCAATGCACCAAATGCAACTTTGAAAAGTTTATTGTCTCCTTTTATTTTGAGTTGTATTTGAGAGATTCATTCAATAGATGTGACCAATGAGAGTTCGAGCATTGAATAATAAATAAGTATAGCATTCGAGACCATAACTATGAAGACACTTTGCAGCTAAACAATAAATAATATAATGATTCAAGAGCTTCTTCACATTGTAAGCAATCATGATTTGAGATGTTATACTTAACTCTATCCCTCGTGCCAAGTCTTTAACATGAAGCAAGCCAAAGTGTAAATGAGTGTGATGGGGAGATGGCAGCATCCCATATCATTTTGTAACACTATGTAAAAGGCGGATTGTCCCATAATAGCTTTTAACATGAAGCTGAAGTGAAAGTTGAGGATTTATCTAGCTTCCATACTACCTTATCATGTGAGGAGATATATATAGGCACTAAAGTTAAAAGATGTAAGATAGCTTCCATACTTTATTGGAATGAAACGGTCAATGTTAGGAATCTTTATTTATGAAAACACTGAGTTTTAAGTCTACTTGGATTATAGTTTTTAGAAATTAAAATTCAGATATGATTTTGATGAGACCCCTTGGATGCCATTGGTTAAACCAAAAGTGAGTGTCCTTGCCATCACCAATCTTGTGCATGATGAAAGGGAGACCTAGTTCTCTCATTTTCAAGATTTAGTTAAGAGTCAAGGAGATTCTAGGAGAGGGGTTATAACATCAAATGCTTGTACATTTTAGATACATTTTTGACCGTTTCACCCAGAGGTTTTCTCTTTCTGAGTAGAGTTTTCATATTTTTTTTATGAGCATGATATTGCTCATAGATTTCATTGAAGTGGTTCCCAAGCTATTACATCTTTTAGGTTGACACTCTGTAGACCACTTTACTTTGGGAATCTTTAGTGTTTTGTTGGATCCACTCTAGAGAAAGTCCCTTAAATCTTTGTCAATATCCTTTATCACACTTTTGGTAGGGTTAAGTGAGAAATCCAGTATACGTTGAGGCTACTCAGAATGGAGATGACTAGCTGAAATCTCCCCCATATGATAAGTAGGTATTACACCAATTGTTTAGTTCTTTTCTAGTTGAATTCAGTAAGGGATTGCAGTCCCTCTTGGTCAACTTCCTCATTATTATTAGGACTCTAAGATATTTGAATGGTAATTGTTTATTCCATCCAATGGATTTGACCATACCCCTCAAATTAGGACTTGTACTAGCAAAAAGCAAGAAAGAACTTTTTCTCGGGTTGAAAGTTATCTAGCAATTACCTTAAATTCCTCAAAGCAATTGATTAGTAATTTAGTTGAGCTGGATTGAGCTCTGCATAATAAAACTATATCATCAATAAAAGAAAGTTGTAAGATTTTAGTTTCTTATACCTATAATGGTACTTGAAAGTTGGATTTATGGCAATCCTTAGCTTGGTGAGTCAGTAGAACACCTCCATGCATATGACAAACAGGTAGGGTGATAAGGAGTCACGTTAGCTGATGCCTCTAGCTATTTTGAAAATGTTGGAAGGTTCTCCATTTATAAGAATAGAGTAAGATATAGTGGCAATGTAGCTCTTAATCCAAGTAATAAGCCTTAATGGAAGTCTCGTGACTTGTAGAGATGATGGGACGAAGCTCCAAGAGATTGGGTCAAAAGTTTTAGTAAAATCAAATTTTAATATGCAAATCCTTCTTAAGGATTTTGAGTTTTAGCTTTTGATTAATACTTATGAAATCATAATGTTGTCTCCAATGTTCTTTACAGGGACATATGCAAGCTAAGTTATGTCAATAAAGTCTAGAAGAATGGTCTTTAATCTATTGGCAATGATTTTTGTAATAATTTTATAGAACACATTGCAAAATGCATGCAAATCATCTATAGTCATTCTTGGAGGATGGGTTAGACACTTTAGGCATTAAGCAGAGACAAGTCCTATTGAACTCAGTTGAAATTCTTCTTAAGTTGAAGAATTAAAGATAACTTGTGTGACTTATACACCAGTTGAGCTCAAGATAGCTTAAAAGAACCTAACATTATAACCATCAAGCCTATGAGCTTTATCAGAGGGAAAGAGAACAAGGTATCTTTGATTTTAGTTGTTGTAACCTTTTTAATGAAAACATTAGTGGATTTAGACGAGAATGGACATTTCAATACATTTTATAATTCTATAGATAAAGGAAGAGTGCTATGCTGAGATCCTAATAGTTTGGAAAAGAAATATATAGTTAGTGTCTTTAGAGACTCATATCTAGTGATTGACCCTCAAAATTGAGTAAAGCATAGATTGTGTTGCAATTCCTTTTTGCTTGAATTTTTATTTAAGAGAACTTTGAATTTTGGTCACCTTCCTTTAGCTAGTTGGTCCTAGATTTTTACTATTGGTGAGAATTATAAGTTTCTGTTGCATTTATATATCTTTTTAGCTCTATAAGTTCCTGAGCTTTAATGTAGGATCTATATGTTTGGAGGCTAATTTATCTTGGCAAGAGATGTGTGAGTTAAAGGCTTAATTTTTTTTCCCATTTCATAGGATCTATGTTTGCCTACAACTTGACCAATTTGGATTTAATAGCTTTAATCTTTGCCAGGCATTTAAAAGTATTATATCCAAAAACTTCACTTATGAAACTTATGTTTAAAGAAATGACAAAACGAGGATGCTTTAATAAGGAGTTAAAGAACCTAAAGGGGCCTTTCTTTTTGCTTCCAAGGGTGAAGTCTGCACACAAATTGGAGAATGATCATAAAGCAATACATTTCCAAAAATGTGCATGACTGAGGGGAAATTATGAAAGTCATTATGAGTTCATTAAGCATCTATCCAACTTTTTTCGTAAGAACCGATCTCTTGTTTGTCTATTTGGTCAAGTGTAAAATATGCCTTTGTAGTTTAACTCAGTGAGCTTCAGCGACTTAGTGCATTCATCCAATTCATGTAGATTAGAATACAAGTTTCTCCTCACACCATAGGCTTTATTAGAATGGAAAATACAATTAACATCACCAATAACTATCCATAGACAGGGCTGGTTAATTTTGAGATGTTTCAGATCCTCCCAAAGTTTCCTCCTTTGAAATTCTAGATTAGAAGGATAAATAATTATAAAGTGGAAAGTGAGTTGTGTTTACATTGCCAGTAATTCACAGTGGATGAATCCTTTAAAACATTTCTAGTTTGTAAGAGTGAATATGTTACAAGTGAGATAATGATTCTCCCATTCAAGTGATTCTCTTGGTTACTAATTGTAATCCAATCCTTATTCAAAAACTAGAGCCTTTTTTAAAAAAGGTTTCAAATTGATTTTAATTTTAATGAAATCCATAAGATGTCGTTTATTTTTATAATAAAGCCCTTAATAGCAGTTTGCTTACTAATATAGTTAAAGCCCATTGTATTCCAAATAATAAACTTTATAAGATAGAAAGGTTTTTTTTCCTTTACGTCCTTTCTGCTAAATCTACCACTACTAGTACTAGGTTAAGTAGATACTTGACTATTCTCAACTGAGCTAAGATATTGATTGACAAGAGCTACTTTAATCATAATGGAAACTTAAGGGTCCCTTCTAGCCTAATTAGATAGTTGTTCATATGCAAACGGTTTTAAATTTGAAGTCTTACGAATAGGGTCTTCTTTAACATAATTTTTATTCTTTGCATTATCAAGAGATGTATTGAAAAGGAAGCAACATTTACAAGATTATTTCCACTCCCCACATAAGTTATGTTTAGAGTCATTCAAGAGATCTAATGGAAGAGACAGAAGGACTAGGAGGTTCTGGATTCTTCAATGATGCTATATCTGTATTTCATTTGGGGATTTCAATAAAGGGAATGAATTTGCAACTATTTCAATGTTAAAAGTGGTTACCAATTTCTGTTAGGCTTTCCAAACTTGGGTTATTTCTGTCTTCTTTGGTCTCCAGAAGGTAAGTGACATTTAAGGGAATCTTTATATAATTGATCATCTTGGTTCAATCTTAAGATTTTGATGGAGTCTAGTAGCTTACCATCTACATCAACCTTCAAACATACTCTGACATGGCCAATCTTTTAAAGGTTTACTATATTTTCATCAAGGTTAATGGCTTGCAAAAAGTACTAGCTAAATAGCTTATTCCTTTTTGACAAATATTTAATGGTACTCTATGTAGATTGGCCCTGATAGGAATTATTATGAGGATTTCATGTCCAATGTTATACCAGCAAACTATTTTTTAACAAAGAAAGGATGACCATATATATATCATGGTCTCGGTTCTTTTATTTTCGTTACATTTTCCTACGAAGCAAATCTAAAAATGAATAGCTCCTTTTAATTAATCAAGACCTTTTAAAGGCTAAACCTTCTCCAGTTTACGTTTGCCCACTACTACGTAGTATAGAATGCAAGTCTTTTCTCTAGAAAATAACCAATAAGAGCACAACTCCATTTAGTAGCACCTTGCTTTAGTGCTTCAATGAGAGGACTGATAGGAGCTCCATGATCTATTGGTTTGACATACCTTAATGATCCTGAGCTTTCTGAGTCACCTACTACCTTAGTCCATGTAACTTTTTAAAAAGTTGCCACATTTTCTTTGTCCAAGTTAGCTATATCAAAACCTCTAACAAGAGGTGGTTTATAAGTATAAGGAAGGCCCAAAGAGAGTTTTGACAACATAGTGAAGGAAGGGAAGTTGAGGTAAAAGGATAATAGTGGAGGACTAAGGCTTAAATTAGGATGAAGAGAGCCTAAGGTTAGAAGAGGGTTAGAGAAATCTTTTCCTATAATGGTATAGAATAGAAAGGTGGGAAAGGAGAAGAAAGGCAGGTTACTATAATTACAAAAATCAATAGAGTTCAAGGGAACTGAAAACCAACCTAATATGGAGAGACAGAGCATAACATTTTTTCTAAGGTTTTTGTTGCATTTATTTA
>JANKYE010000224.1:6721293-6732506 GCA_032467995.1 Erythroxylum dillonii
ATGAATTATATATGGATGATGTTGAGCAGAAATATAGATTTACATTTGGATATGGTTGTATTGAATTTAAAGTACTTAAGGAAGTTATCGATTTAAGATGATAAGTCTTAAATGCGAGGTATTGTTATGTATTTATACGCTTTATGGTTCAAAGGTTGGGCTCTGAAATCAGGGTCCAACATGTTTGGTATCAGAGAAAAAAAAGATTTCAGAGAACCACGCTCAAGTATAATGGTAGTTTGTTAAGAGGTTGGGTTTCGGAAACGAGACCCAACATAGGTGATATAAAAGCAAGAAAAAGGTATTTCTGATAAGTGGTTGGGTTTCGAAAACGGGACCCCAACATCTATGATGTTATTGAACGAATAGAATCATTTGACTATTCATTATTTTATTTAATAGTTGCATATGATCTGGTGACATACGAAGAAGCCACTAGAGACAAAAAGTGGGAAAAGCAATGGATGAAAAAATTGGTGACATCCAAAGAAATGATACATGGGAATTGACCAGTCTTCCAAACGGACATAAACCAATCAGAGTCAAGTGGGCATATAAGACAAAAATCAATCAAGAAGGAAAGGTGGAAAAATATAAGGCAAGATTAGTCACGAAAGGTTATAAACAGAACTATGGAATTGATTATGAAGAAATATTCGCTCCAGTGGCAAGAATTGATACAATCAGACTTCTCATAATACTTGCAGCACAAAATAAATGGAAGATTTACTAGATGAATGTAAAGTCAGTTTTTTTGAATGGCTAATTAGAAGAAGTTTATGTTGAACAACTCAGTTTTTTTGAATAGCTACTTAGAAGAAGAAGTTTATATTGAACAACTACTTGGATATGTTAAGAAAGGTCAAGAAGACAAAGTCTACCACTAAAGAAAGCTCGTTATAGATTGAAGTCTTATTTCCTTTGAGATGATTGATATTGGTGAAACGTCTTATTTCCTTGGAGTCAAAGTGAAACAAACAGAAGAAGTAATTTTATTTCTCAAGAGAAGTATGCAGATGAAGTCTTAAAGAGATTCAAAATGAACGATTGCAATCTAATAGCCACGCCTGTCGAAGCAAGCATAAAGTTAAGAATTGATTCAGACAAAAAATCTATAGATCCAACATTATTCAAGAGTTTGGATGGGAGTTTAAGGTATTTGACCTACATGAGACTAGATATTATGTATGCAGTTGGACTAGTCAGCAGTTATATGGAGAAGTCCAAAGAAAATCACTTTGATGTAGCAAAAAGAATTTTGAGATATATTAAAAGTACAATTGACCAAGGTTTATTCTATACATATTCTTAAAATTTGAAATTAATTAGTAATTATGGTCGAGACGTGGATGATAGAAAAAGTACTTCTGGTTATGCCTTTCATATTGCGTCAGCAGTATTTTTCATGGTCATCAGAGAAGCAACAAATGGTTGCCCTTTTCACATGTGAGGCTGAGTATTTTAGCTACAACAGCAAGTTTATGTCAAGCAATGTGGTTGAAATATATTTTAAGTGAGTTGGATCATGCATAAGAAGGCTTGACAAGAATATATGTTGACAACAAGTCTACCATATCACTTGGAAAAAATCCAGTGGCACATAGTCAAAGCAAATACATAAAGTGTCATTTTATTCGGGAGCAGATGAAAAACAAAATTGTGAAATTGGTGTTTTGTAGAACAGAAGATCAATTGCCAAATTTTTTTACAAAACCACTAAACAATGAAGTGTTTGGCAAATTGAGAGAAAAACTTAACATGCGAAGTAGAGTTTGAGGAGGAGTGTTAGAAAGCAAACTCTCTTTTAGACGCTTAGAGATTGACGTGTATGACTCCAAATACTTGCTTAATAGTCTAGAAATGTAATAGTCAAAGTTTAAGTATTGTGTTATTTATATCAAAACATATGTGCAGGAGGTATCAAAGTTTGAGTGTTACTTTGTTGTGTTTAGAACAGATATGAGGACACATGTCATCCCCTTCATTTACTCATTGTCCTCTGTGTTGTGTCAGTTTACAATGCTTATATAAAGGCTAGCCCATCTTTTGTACTTTAAGTGAATAAAAGTGAAATAAAAAGAAAGTTGCGGGAGCATATTGTGTGACAAATAGCGTGCAACGTGTGAGGAAGGAAAAAAAAAAAAAAACAGAACTGTAACTCTTGCAAAAGAAGAAATTTTTTGAATATTTTTCAGATTCTATTTAGAGCCCATCAACCTTCCAACATTTTTTGCTTCTAGACTTGAATATGATCATGACGCAAATTCCATTTACTAAAATCCTTAAAGAAGTGTGGTTGTCATTTCCATTGTTGCAATAGGTTTCGCAAAACTGACTGATATCTTAAAGGAATAGAATCATGGATACAATTAACTTTCTGTCAAACTCTGAAGCTGGTACAATTTTGAATACATTCCCTCAGATGATGCAATAAGAGTGGAGTGGGAACCTATCTCAACAATCTTACCTTTATCCATTACAACTATTATATTCGAGTTCTTCACCGTTGAAAGCCTGTGTGCAACTGTTATCTGTGTTGCGCTGTACATCAAGCTCCCCTTGCTGGCTGAGTTTAGTGATTCTAGAGCATTCACTATAGATCTCTCAGACTCAGCATCTAGGGCACTTGTTGCTTCATCCAGGAGCAAAATTGCAGGCCTCTTTAGTAGAGTTCTAGCAATGGCTATCCTTTGTTTTTGTCCACCTGAAAGCTGGCAGCCCTTCTCCCCAACAACTGTATCATATCCATCAGGCAAATTACTGACGAACTGATGTATATTCGCTTCCATCGACACCTTCACTATTTCCAATTCAGAAGCCATTTCATTGCCATATCTAATGTTGTCTCTTATTGAGGAACTAAAAAGAAGTGGCTCTTGTTGTACAAACCCTATTTGTGTCCTCAGATTTCTCAGGTTGTATTCTTTTATGTTCTTCCCATCGACTAGAACTCTTCCTTCTCCAGGATCATAGAATCTGAGCAGAAGTGCCAAAACTGAGGACTTTCCACTTCCACTGGGCCCAACAAGGGCCAACTTAAATCCGGGTCCAATCTGTAAGCTGAAGTCGTTGAGAACAGTTACTTCTAGTCTGAGTGGATATTTAAAATTGACATTCTGGAATTCAACACTTCCTGTAATCCTCCTGTCAGGAGCAGAAACATCTGGTACATCTGGTGGAATCTCAGTCTCCCTATCAAGGGTTTCAAATGCTGGAGTTAGCACGCTGATGGCAGATATGACGGCGGGGATCAGTGTCCATAGCTCTGTAATTGAAGGCACTGTTAGGGAGAAAATCTGGTATGATCTTATACTATCTTCGAAGGTGGCAGTATGTCGAGAGATCTGAATTGCGCTGTACGTCAAAGCAACAGCATGAGCAATATTCCATAAGCAAAGGGAGACACCTTGAATTAGTCCATACTTGACGCTTGCCCACCTGCTCTTCTTTCTTGGACCTTCTAGGCATATTTTAGCCCTCCTAAGAACATGCTCTTCATAGCAAAAAGATGCGATGGTTCTAATGTTGGCTACAGACTCTGAGGTAAGTGCAACGACTTCATGATGTGCAGCGGCAGAGTCTCCTGAAAACCCTTTCGCAGATTTGGCTTGAATCAGTCCGCCTATGAAGTGGCAAGGCATAACTGCCCAAGCTACCAGACCCATTGTCCAGTCAACATACATGCTCACACCTGTTGCAATCAGTATGGAGGAGATGCATTGGACAATTACAGACATACGATCTGAGATTATAGTTTTGACCACAGAAGTGTCGTGAATGATGCGGGAAGTAACTGACCCAACGCTATTCTCAGGTTTGTCGAACCATCCTACTTCATTCCGTAGTACACCTGCCGGCCATGAATAGTGGGTGTAAGTGTGCGTGACAGAATTCGGAAAGCAAATGGGAGTATTTAAGTGATATAATACCTGAATATAGTGCTTGTCTGAGGTTCGCCGTAGCTTTTTCGCCAACAACTCCAAAGAAGTAATGCTGCAAGGTGTTAGTGAGCATTGAAAGCAGTCCTACCAGAAAAAAGATGATAGAATACTTTCCCACTTCATGTTTGGCGTTAGGGTGGAAGTAAGCTACGCCCACAGTTATAATGAAGTATCCAAAAACAGGCTTTGAGATACCAGAAAATGCTGCAGCAATGGCGCCAATAACTGTCTTCACAAGTTCTCCCTTATGCAAGCCAAACCAGAGCCTATAGAATATAGCTGACCTTTTTATTACCATGCCTGTCTTCTGCTCCCCATCCTTGTTTGTGCTGCTAGCAAACGGTGTGGGTTCTCTATATTTGTCCTGTTGTTCAATGACTTGTAGAGGCAAGGGCTGTTTGTTTGTACTTGTAGAATCTGGAACTATTTCACTAAATTCATCTTCTTGAAGTTAGAACAAAGAATTTTGCTAGATTTTCTGCAGAAAGGTATAAGTTTGATAACAGAATGAAGCCAATCAAGCAATTACCTCGAGTCAGTGCTGAGATTCTGCATGCTAAATAAATTATAATAAAACTTGTTAGTTTCTAGCAAGCTGTGATGAGTTCCTGTATCTGTAACTTGGCCATTCTCTACAACTGCAATGATATCTGCGTTTAATATGGTTGACATTCTATGTGCAATCAAGATCACTGTCCTTCCCTTCATAGCCTTCTCAAGAGCATCTTGGACCAACTTCTCCGACTCTGAATCAAGTGCACTTGTGGCCTCATCAAGCAAAAGAATTGGAGGATTTTTCATAATGGCTCTAGCTATGGCAATCCTTTGTTTTTGTCCTCCAGATAATTGTACGCCCCTTTGGCCTACCTGTTTCCCTTTTTGGTTGCTTTAGTTAGAGATCAATTATTACTCGATAAAAACAGGGGTCTTTTGAATTTCTTTTTTCAATTAGGGAGAAGTTTCATATTGCAAGATTCAGGTCAAATAAACTACAAAATTAACCACAAGACTGTGGCTTCAAAGTTTTTAAACCCAGGTTTAAAATTATACATGTACTTAAGTTTTGTTTTCCTGTAGTTTTGCTAATTTAATTTATTCGCATGAACGTTCGGATTTTTCTCATATTTATGTAGCAATAGCTTATACATCAGCTTGTTTGCATCTTTTTTAATATCTTCGCAGTATTATGGTCTTTCTTGATCTGTTAAAGGTGACCAGCCAGTAGGACAAATGAACTATAAGATGATCATCTTGTACATACATTAATAACGAAGCATATTAGTATAGTATGGGTAGCACGTAACACGACCTGTGTGAGGTAGCGATCAGGTAGTTGTGAAATAAAGGAGTGGGCGTTGGCCATCTCTGCGGCACTTTGGATTTGTTGATCGTCGGCTTCCATGTTTCCTACTTTCAGGTTATCCTTTATACTTCCACCAAAAAGAGACGGTTCCTGAGACACTGCTCCAATGTTCTTCCTTAGAAACTTCAAATCCATATCCACAATGTTGTAATTGTCGATTAATATCTTCCCTGGTACAAACGTGACATTATTCAACCGCAATAAACTTGTGAGATTAAATTAAAGATAGCCATCACTTCCTTGAAAAAAAATAATGAAAATACATGAAGATTTGATTTAAGTTGGTGTGAGAAACTGCAAACCTTTGAGGGGATCGTAGAATCTTGAAACTAGGGAAATAACTGTACTCTTTCCACACCCACTGCTACCGACCAAGGCCACCATTTTTCCTGCCGGAATGAACAAGGAGAAGTCCGTAAGGATCGTTGTCTCCGGCCGAGATGGGTAGGCAAAGTGGACACCACGTATGTCAATGTTGCCTTTAATTTCGAAGTTGTCAATGGTCGCTGCGTGTTTTATTTCGCTTGGAGACAAGTCGTTATTATTGTAACTACTTGTAAGAGATTTCCTTTCTATAATCTCGAAAACCTCTTTTCCAGCAGCTCTTGCCTGATTGAAAACTTGCATGTCCGGAGCTGCATATGTGAGTGATCTGTGACATAACAATTTTTGCTTGATCAACACAGGTATCTACATATGATTTATCTCATGTCTATCCACACAAACGCACTTACATAGCTCCGAAGAGTATGGACATGACAGCAGCTATGACATCTCCACCTGTTGACCTTCTAGCAGTGACTACAACTGCTCCAACGTATATGATGAGTGCCCAAGAACAGAAAGTCACGGACTGAAACATCCCTGTTCCAATTCCCTTTATCAAGGCTTCTAATTTGCCTAAAGAAACAAATTTGGCCATGCATTCTGAAAAGCATTTGACTGCATTACTCTCCCCCACAAAAGTAAACACTGTCCTGATTTGAGATATGTTCTGCATGTCATATATAGTTACATATATTGATTAAAAACAAAAGCCATCAAGATACTAAGAATAAATCTATGTTTGTGATGTTGGTTATACCTGTTCAACCATCGATGCCGCTTGGGAAAGATAAACCGTTTTCTTTGCGGAGATGATGTTCATTTTCTTTGTGTATGTAGCTCCAATAACGAGAATTATTGGAACAACAAACAAGCTTAGCAAAGCCACTTCCCAGCTACTTATCCCGGCAATGAAGACTCCGGAAAAGAATGTCGCCAAGCTTGACAGAAAATGTCCCAACTGATAATGGAATTGATATTTAGGTTAGAAATTAATTAAGACCCAAGTCATGACTGCATCCATATAGTTAGTATATGGAGAGAGTCAGATCTATAGCTGGCTACGAAATGCTGCCTGGGACTGTGAGTATACCCATATAATAATTACACATGTACCTTTTCTCCTATTGCGTCTTGTATAACGCTCATGTGGCTAGTAACAGCGGTAATTATTTTTCCATTAGTTAAATCCGTATCGAATGCTCCAATCTCCTGGTTAAGCACTGCTTTCAGGAATGTTAATCTTAAACGTGATAACTGTCTTTCGCTTGTATACATCCAGCATCCAATCTCTGCAGCCAAAAGAATTTCATATACACTAACCGAAGAACTGAAACTCTTTGAGGAAATGAGAAGTACCCAGTATTCCAGCTGGAAAGGTTGCAGCAGCCATGTACCACACATATGGAACAACCTAGACAAAGCAAATAGTTAAAAACTAATGTATGGCTTTAACATTCAAATGATAAGTTTCAGTATTACTAACATCGATAATGTTATAAACAGAACAAACAGGCAAGCACGGAAACATCACACGTGAAGATCACTAACAACATTTGACTGACTAACCCGGAAAATAGCTTTCGACATGGCTTGACTATCGTTAATGTTGTCGCCAAATCCATCGAGGGCTTTGCCTAGCAACATATATCCCACAGGTTGAGCCATGCCATGGACAATAGAACCTAAAGTCCCTAATGCCATTAGTGTCCAATCCATGGCATCAGCGTAGCTTAATAGCTTGTGAAATGGTAAAGTCTGCTGCTTGTTTTCCACTGTAATATCCACTCTTGGTTCTTTCATCTCCTCACTTCCATTTTCATGATCATGAGATACCATCTTGCTCTAACTTAATGTGCTTCAACTTCTAATGATCAGTCCTATATCTCTGATAATCTGTTGCACTTTGTTAGCAACTTATAGTCAGCATAACTAAGTCCGCGCGTGGTGGGCCAACGCCGGTGGATGTATGTAAAATTATATTAAACTAAAGTTGATTGAGAAGATCATAGAAGAATATGTGAAGGATATGCCTTCAATACTACGACTTCCTTGAGGCGGACTCAATGGAAGTTACTGTTATTGGTTTTATCTAGCCAACTCCATCAAAACTTCCACACTTCATCATGCAACTATATCGAAAAAAATGAGGAAAGAAAGTGAAGTGCATAAAATATATCAAAGCTAAGCTTTCTGTTGCCGCTCGGAGCATAGAAACAACATGCAAGGTTCCAAAAACCGATTCATTCTAAACCACCATTATCGATTTATGACGCTTACGGCAAATTTAGGATTCCCAGTTATTCAGTTGAATCATGAAATTACATCAAGATGAGTTTTTGAGTTTCAATGTCCTAGGCATTGGGGTTTCTGATTTATTTCAAACAAAGACATTAGCTATAATACTAAAAAGATTGTCAACGATCTAAATTGCCTGTAGTTTAATGTGAAGGAATATTCTATGTTTCTATTTATTTTTGATATACATATTTAATTTCTTGGGAAGAAATTTGGAAAAATTAAGACGAATTGATGATAACTTCAATATCACGTGAAGAAATGTACAATCGCCCGTGGTTCATACACTGCGGGATCTTAGTGGTCTAATAAGTAGATTCCAGCTCAAAATTATAAGACGGAGTCGATGGCACTTTTGGCGGGAGACTAGATCTTCTGTTCAGTTTTATTTTGTCTTATTTTATTTTATAAAATTTCAGCTATTTATTTTGTGGGCTCTACGTGGATCTCATGCGAAACTCACATAAATAAACAGCTGAAATTTATTGGACACAATAAGACACCATAATATTAAACAAGAGTTCAGACGTATATAACCTAGCTGCTTCCCCAAGTCACTTCAGCGCAGTTATTTATGTCAAAAAATTTTGATTTTTCGTCAATTGTCCACTTTCAGACTGGCAGGAGGTTTGGCAAAATGCCTTGGTTGATAGGTTTGAGCACCCTACGGGTTGTTACGATCCAATATTAATTAATAGGATGTAGCATTCTAATACTATTTTTTTTGATTTGGTAATAGCACTCTGATACTATTACGGAATTCTAACCTTATTTTATTTAATTTTATTTAATTTATATAAATATGGGGATAAAATTTAATAGAATAGAGTAAAAACTGGTTAATTGAAATAGATGATTTGTTCCTGTTGATAAGTTGGAGTACCCTGCTTCTATTAAGATGTTCTAATCCTATATCACTTAATTTTATCCACACATTTATGTAGATCTCATATAAATATATTAATAAAATTTAATAAAATAAAGTAAGAACTAGCTAATTGAAATAGAAGATTTATTCCCTTACTTAATAACCCCAAATTGTTTGAGTAACTTCAAGATATAAATGGTGTACCACATAATTTGAAGTACTGGCCTTAGAAAAATCAACTTGATGCCGAATGTTTATTAGTTTCATTTTGTTTAAAGAGACGAGAGTATGGATTACAAGTATGACAAAACCTAAAAACATAAATATGTTTATTATTCATATTTTCAATCAAAAGTTCTTTTTTTATCTATTTATGAGTCGTGTTCTGAGAACTTGACAGCAATCAAAATAGGTGAAAAGAGAAACAAAATTCAAATTGATCTTGGGAAATCAATAACTCGTCTAATTTTTTTAAAACCTTTTTTTATTCCTCTGACAAGTACATTATTTCACTCAAAATTAAAATTTTGTATTGTCTATGTAAATTGTACAAGGTGGATAATTACAAATTAATATAGAGACAATGATTTCCCCTTGAGTGCATGGAGATCAATGTAGAAAACCAATATAATTCCATTTTGGCCTTTTGTTATGTCTTTTTTTGACAATACCAACATTTCTGATGTGATTTTTTTAAAATTAACTTGTTCGTACGTGTAAGGATGAAATTTCACACCATTTGATGTTCATCTCCGAATATCATGTAATTTCTCTCAGTCCATATGTAATTACAATAAATACAATATATTGTCTAACTCTCTATTCTCTAAACGCATAAGCAAGTCAATGTGTCCATAGCTGAAAAAATAAATTATTCTGGTCTAGTCACACACCAGATTCAGTAGATTTTGAGACCAAGAGTAATTGGCAAATACGTGATTAATGCTTTCAAATGGTCAGCTACATTAATACTTATGTGCAAAAGTTTGTCTTTTGTTAGAAGTCTTATGAGGATAACAAATCATAAAATAATTGAATATTTAGATATATTAAATCTGCTCCAAGTGTACCTTGATTGCATGAAATCAAGTTGTTCTCCTCTCAAGCAGTTATAACATGTTTTAATTGTATAAATATTATCAGATGCTCTTGTATATTTCTCAATTACGTACAAAACTTGGTATGAGCTTTCTCTTTGTCGAGTGAATTTTCTTCCGATGTTAATTTATATATAATCCAGGAGTGTAGGACTAGAAGTCAACCCCTTCTAAGTAGACTACACTAATCCACTTGACCCATAGCTTTTCTGTTTTAGAAACTACATCCTAAACTTGTTTCCCTATTGCTATTATATTCCACATCTTACAATCTTTTAAATCCAATCCTCCTTTATTCTTTTTTATGCAAACTTGTTCCCATTTAACTAGATGTATAGTTTTACTATATTTCCCCATAGAAACTTTCGACACAGTATCTCCACATATTTAACAATGCCTTATGGAAGCAAGAAGATGGAGGACCAATAAACTTGTAAGGAGAAAAACACTAAATTAATAAGTTGCGCTCGACCTCCATTTAGTAGGAGACAAGCACTCCACAATACTTCATCGAGAAAAAATCAACATATATTCCTATTAATTGCAAAAATAACATCTTCCTTCACACCCCAAATATATATGAGATTTAGCATGAATGTCTTGTAAGCCAGTTGTTAATAAAAAACTATTAAATCCTCACATTAGAGCTTGTAAAAAAGGTTCATCAACCTTGTAGAAAATATTAAGTTATCTGTGAAGCAAAAATTAGTGAGCTGAGATTCGTTACAAATATGATGAAATTTAAAGCCTTAACTTTGAACAACAAGTCTTAATTTTCTAATGAGATATTCCATTACAAAAACAAATACTAGTAGAGATGTCGAATCTCTTTGTTAACCCTATTTTGTCTAAAAAATAAACATTGAATCTCTTTGTTAATAAACAAAGAGTAGGAATTAGTTGCAATGCAAGTCAAGAGAAGAGTAGGAATTAGTTGTAATGCAAGTCAAGAGCTACTCTTCAACCTTTGCAAGAAACTTCAATCCATTCAACACCTCCTCAGTAAAGTCCCATTCAATTGTACTATATGCCTTTCTTATGTCAATTTTCAATTGGCATTAGGGGATTTTTTTTCCTTCTATACATTCTAATGAGCTCCTGAGTTATTATTATATTATGGAGGATTGATCTCCTTTCTACAAAGGCACTTTGATTTTCTGATACTATGTAAGCCCCTGAATTTTTTTAATGTTATTAAGCATGATTAAAGGAAATTGAAGTCTAAATAGATTAAATTAAGTTATCATTAATTAAGTATGATAGCATTAATTGAGGTAGGTAGTATGAATTAAAAGGAATTAAAGAGTTAGGTGGTAAGAGTT
>JANKYE010000224.1:6740995-6752925 GCA_032467995.1 Erythroxylum dillonii
CAGTTCATTAATTAATCAGTTAATTTTTATAAACTAAATATTTTATAACTTAAAATAAACTGATTAATTTTTATTTAATAGTCTCTTTTTTTAGTTAAACTTTAAATTTTTCGATAGGTAATAATATTATTCTTTAATTATTTTTAAAATTCTTTTAATTTTATTTAATCTTTATAAGATCTAATACCGATTGAATTGTTAAGTGACCGTTTCACCGCAATAGCTTAAGCTGTTGTGGTAGGATTTGAACTCATGACTATTTGGTCACAAAGGCTCTAATACCATGTTAATCGACCATTTCATCACAATAGCTTAAGCTGTTGTGTGAAGTCAACTTAATTGGTTTTATATATTTACTAACATGAACTTTTTAAACATTAAAACCTTTGTCTTATTAATTTAATTTTCAATTTAGTTTCTAAAAATTTGATTTATATTCACACAAAAAAAGTGATTGATAAAGAGTTTTCTACAAATCCATTTCAAATTTTCGTAGAATCTTCAAGTCATAACATATTATTCACATGTTAGTGGCATAGACTTACGCTATATAATGATTTCCTGCTATGGATAAACAAAAATAAGATCTTTTATGTATTATTTTACATAATTTTGAAGCAACCGGTAAATTACTCTTTTCCAGTCAAAAGGTCGTAAGTTTGAATTACGAAAATAATTCTTTTATAAAATACAAAAGAAAGTTACGTATAATTGATGATGTCATTTATCTATAAACTATTTAAAGAACTGGAAGATAAGGAAGAGAGCGATGTGTTAATTTTATGCAACCACAAAAATTTCTAAGGATGGGAAAAATATTCAGGATTTCTTATCTTTGCCTGCATATTTTCCAAAGAGAAAAAGGTTTTTTTTGAGATAAATATATGGATTTTAAGTAAATTTTAATAAAATTTACTTAAGTAAATTTTAATAAAATGCATGAAAATAATATTACAACGCCATTTAAAATTACAATATTTTTAAATTAATTTTTAGTAATTATATATCTTATCTCTCTACTAGATAAGGATAAGGCTGCATATTACTTAACTTCTCCAAATCTTGTATTTCAGCGGGATTTATATTGGTTGTTGTTATTGTATTGTACCTTATCTTCAAAGTTTATTTTTTATTATTTATACAAAAGCCCCACCAAAATTCATTAACTTTAATTTTTTAAAAAATTTGTCCTCACTGAAATTTATTTTTAATAGTGATTTAGAAATATTTAGGTTTAAAATTCTTTAGTTTTTCTTCCTTGCTAGCTATATATTCAAGCCATAGAAATGTCAATTATGTTTGACGTTGTTGTATTATCATGAAAATGTCTATTTTGCATTATTAAGAAAATGTCAATTCTTCTTAAAGTGGTGGCCTAATTGGTAAAACTTATTTTCGTAAATTTATTATTTTAAAATTCTCTCTCTTTCTTCGTACGAGTCATTTGGAAATAGTCTCTCTACTAGTTAGGAATAAGGCTTTGTATTACTAAAATTCTCTAAATCCTGTGTATCAACTAAATTTCTAACGAGTGTTGTTGTTATTGTATTATTTTAAATTTTAAATAATAAAAACTCAAAATAAAAAGGTGTTAAATTTTGTAAATATCGATTCAATTAAATTTATTATTCAATTCTAAATTATTATTTTTTTAAAAAACAGAGGAACCTATATCTACTATCTTTTAGATGCACACTGGGTAAACCTTCGGATTGATGCAATAACCTGCAAATCATGCCAACCAGGTACTCCGTATTAGACAAGCCCTGTATGATAAACTCAATCGAGAGAGTGTAGATAAGGGGAATCTAACACAGGACCTTTTAATTCCATGCCCAACTAATCTACCAACTAGACCACCCTATAGCCTAAATTATTCACTTGTTAAATCAAAAATAACATCTAAAATCTTACGATTAATTTTTTAAAAAGGCCTAGTTTAACTTGTAGGTTTCAATTTACGAAATATTAAAACATTTATGTTATTTTTACAATTCACTAAAATTCAATTTATCGCTAATTTCATATAGGCAGTATTCCAAATTGGGAACAAGCTATTATGAACTATAGTCCACATGGAAGCAACGCCAGAGCAGGATTATGACTTGGAAAATAGAAGGATGGCCTACACGGACCGCAACCGCAGGAATATTTAAGTTTGAACAGAGCAAAATCTTCTCTCATGACTTCTGACTTTTAATTTAACATTTTCAGGCATGAGTTTTTAGATAATAGACTTCTATATCTATGAAAACTTAGGTTTTAAGTAAATTTTCTTCATGTCATCAAATGAAACTTATGCATAATCGTATGGAAAATTTGGTAATCTAGAAGTAATGCTTATAACACTAAATGTTGAATTTGATTTGTAATTGTAAGTGTTAGGGTTTAGAACACATTGTTTGCAAACTACTTGTGTTAAAGAATATCTACTTATTACATACATTAAAATTAGTAGTGTTGTCCCAAAAGATGAGAGATGGATCAGTGGAGGTGGCTGTCGTGGAAAATTCTGATGCCATGGCAGCTGCTACAGGAAACAACGCCGAAAAAAAACTAAGGAATTGTAGGGTTTCGGAGGAACGTTGCCCTTGATACCATGTTGAGGATCAATAGGTTATCCCATTTCATTAACACAATATGGTTAAATAATATACAGGAGATAATTATAAACTGTAGGATAAATATGGAAAAGATATTACAAGAGATAACGATGGAAAATGCTAACATTTAGGAGAGATTATCTCCAATACTGAGTCAACCATCGACACTGACCAGACTCTTTGTAGCATTACTAATGTCTACTTAAGAAACACGACATCACAGATTCCAAATATTATGCAATGTTTGGTGAATGTTAGACTTATAATAAGATAATACAGAATCCATCTAATGACTAAAACCACTTCCTAAGGTAGGTGTTACTAAATATCAAGAGGAGATAACTTGGGAAGGTTGATCGAAAGAGAAAGGGGGGATAAAGAGATTTTCTCAGAAACTTCCATGCATGCTCCTTTCAATCACAACCATCGTCTTCAAAAGTTACGAGTCTTACGACAATTAGATATGATCCCGATTTGACCAGATCATTGGACCAGCACTACTCATCAAAAGATTAGTTAGCTACCCAACATTGATAATAAAAAGAATGATAAAAATTTTAGAAAAAAATCTTTGAATTTTAAATTTTTCATAATTTTTTAGTTTTAATTTTTTTAAACTTCTATTGAAAAATAATGATGAAATATGCGTTGTCAATACCGTAATTAAGCAACTATTTCCTTCGAATAACACACAAATATAATTTTTACACCTAATTATATTAGAAAATTATTTAAATTTAAATTAACAAAATGCACTAAAGTACTCATGTATACCATAAATCTGAAAATTTACGTATAGATGTCATCATCTTTATAAGATTCAATCCCAAATTATTGCAAAGTAAAGAAAAACAAAAGGATCAATTTAAATTTAAGAACTAAGTTGTATTATTATATAAGAAATATTTGATTAGTATAAGTATGATATTCACGTCACGTATATTTAATCAAATTTTAAGATAATGATTTTTTTAAATATAATAGTATTTCGAAAGAATATGATAAGCTTACCATCTGTATATATTTCAATTCAACTTTAGAGTTGGTCAAATCGATGCCCTCTAGAATATGAACATAATCAATTTCTTGGTGTTGGTGGGATAGGTTTTGTCAATTATAAGATAAAACGATTTAGTAATATGAGTGGTGTATATTAAGTAGACGAGATCTGAACCAGTTGAGTTGCATTAGCAAATCAATGAAGGGGAAGTTCTGTCGCACATAAAGCATTTGACTTTTATCACTTTGTCTTATAGATTTACCATATTTGTAATTCTTCTACTATGATCATCTAATCTTCTTAACCAAGTGTTTCAACTTTAAATTTTTTTAATCAAATCATGTAACGCATTACTAATTTTTCTAATCTAATCGTTTCTCGTCAATTCTTTAAATAAAAGGGTTCATGTGACAAAACTAAATTAGTTTTAAAATAATTTAAAATCAAATAATTCGATTTTACAAATTAATGAAATCTAAATAAGATTTATATTAAGAAGAGAGTCTAAATATGATTATCTCACTTTCTCTGTTAATCCCTTTATTTTCTTTTTATTAGTATTTTATACTTTAGTATCGAAAAAACTTGAACCAACTAAACTCGAATTCAAGATTTTATCTCGAGAAATGAATCTTACAAAGACCTGTTAAATTTGCAATGGATCTACGGGCCCACACGAAAAGGAAAGTTAGACTACACACAAGCTCAGGTGATGTTCCATTTTAAAACCAATTGACAATAGGTGGAGTAACCCACTAGGCTTATATGTTAGTCTTCTTTCCCCTTTTTCTCTAATATGGGACATTCACATGTAGGTATTCTCAACACTCCCTCTTACATGTGAGTCTCTTTTTACTTGGGCAATTTGGAGAGGTACGTAGACAATCCTCATTAGAACTGAACTTCTGATTAAGGTCACATAGGACCCCTCCTAGGGCAAGCAATACTGTTGGATCATTTGCTCCATGTAGACTTCAATTCCTTCTCCAGGGGCTTAAATAACGGACCTCCTTCTGGGGCAAATAGTAAGCCAAGATCTTCGTTTGCTTTAATACCATGTTAAATTTGTAATGGGCCTACAGGCCCACACGAGAAGGAAAGTTAGACCACACAAAAGCTCAAGTAAGGTTCTATTCCAAAACTAATTAGCAATAGGTGGAGTAGCCCGCTAGACTTATATGTTAGTCTTCTTTTCCTTCTTTCTCCAATGTGGGACACTCACATGTTTGTATTCTCAACACTTTCTTCACACCAATCCGCAAACTTTATTAGGTTTATAGCTTTATATATAAAACATAGCTTGTTATAAAATTAACTAAAATAGGCCCACCATATATGTTTTTAAAAGAAAAACATAAAAAACGATGTCGTTTTCTATAAAATAACAACATTTTTAAAATAACGGTCAAGTCACAAGTCGGGCCAGGCCCTTTTTGACATCCCTATTTCCAGCCAGCAATGATAAGGTGGTACTCCTAATCTTTGCTTTGGAGAGTTCAAAGTGTTAAGATTCAACACCAGCTGTTCAAATTTCTATTTTGCTGTTTAGTTCTTTATTTTTTATTTTTTATTTTTCTGTCGTTGCTGGATGGTTATTTCTGAGTTTTCGCTTTCAGCATGTGTTTTGTTATCCCTATTTTTTGGAATGATTGTTGTTGAATTTTAGGTCAGTTACCGTGATAGGGGTAGTGGGTCATTATCCTTGTTTTTTGTTAGTTTTTAGCAGATGTGAGCCTTTTCATAAGGCATTTAGTTTTAGAAAATACATATGTCTTTCTCTCTGTTCAACATTCTAGTATCAGAGCAAGCCTCTTGTGTCAGTTTTGAAAATGCAAGATGAGTGATCTTCAGGTCATCGGTGGCGTGAAGAACTAAACAATCAAAACCACAACTCCTGGTCTACTTGTATGATGTCCTACATGCAAGACTACGATTTGTGGGAGGTTGTAAATGGCAGCGAAGTTACACCACCGGAAGCAGATGATGCAACCGGCGTGTTGTGGAAGTGGAAGATAAAAGTGGGCAAGGCCATGTTTGCATTAAAGACAAAGGTTGAAGAAGATGTGTTGGAGCATATTCGGGATGCCAATACTCCCAAAGACGTTCGGGATACGTTCGCCAAACTATTCTCCAAGAAGAATGACATGAGGCTTCAGCTTTTTAAGAGCGAGTTGTTGTCGGTATTGCAAGGCAACTCGACAGTCACTTAGCTTTCACAAGGTGAAGTCGTTATGCCGAGAGATTTCTGAGTTGGATCCCGAAGCTCCAATCGATGAAACCAGGGTGAAGAGAATAATCATCCATGGTTTGAGACCCGAATTCAGAGGCTTTGTCGCTGCAGTACAGGGGTGGCAAACTCAGCCATCACTTGTTGAATTCGAGAATCTGCTTGCTGGTCAAGAGGCATTAGTAAAGCAGATGGTTGGAGTTTCATTGAAGGGTGAAGAGGAAGCTCTCTATGCCAATAAGAGCAGGTGGAACTCCAAGCAGCAAGTTGTCGTTGGATCTAAAAGGAAGGAGGATAAGGAGGAAAGTCATCGAGGTGAAGGGAGCGGTCGTTCCGAGGGAGCTTCGAAGAACCATGGCAACTGTAAAAGGTTTGAAGGGAAGTGTTATAACTGTGACAAGAAAGGTCACATGGCAAAAGATTGCTGGTCAAAGAAAAGGTTTGTTGAGAGTAATGTTACTACTTCTAATAGTGAAGAGGAGTGGGATGTCAAGGCTCTGTTAGCTATAGATGAGGAGGAGTTGGCCCTTGCTGCAGCCATATCCAATCAAATCGATTATGAGGTTAACTGGATCGTGGACTCGAGCTCGAACCATATGACGGGTGATAAGGAGAAACTGCAGAACGTATCAAAATACAAAGGAAGTCGTGTGGTGGTGACAACAAACAACTCAAAGATGCCGATAGCTCATGTCTGTAATTCAGCTGTCCCACCTCGACATAGTGCTACTGAGGTGCCACTTCAAAATGTTTACCATGTCCCGAGTATGAAGAAGAATTTACTTTTAGTTGCACAATTAACATCTTCAGGGCATCATATTCTGTTCAGTCCTCAAGATGTGAAGGTTTATCTCAACCTTGAGATTAAAGAAGAGCCGGTGATAGAGGGCAGAAGCGTGGAGTCAGTTTATGTGATGTCTATGGAGACCGCATACGTAGACAAGACAAGGAGAAACGAGACAACAGACTTATAGCATATGAGGCTGAGTCATGTTAGCTACTCCAAGCTAGACGTGTTGATGAAGAAGTCGATGCTGAAGGTGCTTCCACACCTTGAAGGGAGGACCGACATAGTATGTGTTGGTTGTCAATATGGGAAAGCACACCAGCTACCCTATGAAGATTCGAAATTTAAAGCGAAGGAAACCTTAGAGCTGATCCATTCCGATGTTTTTAGACCTGTCAAGTAAGCCTCAGTTGGGCTAAAGTACATGGTAACTTTTATAGATGATTTTTCAAGATATTTCTGGGTGTATTTTATGAAGGAGAAATCTGAAACTCTTAAGAAACTTAAAGAGTTCAAGGAGGAAGTTGAAGCATAAGTTAGTAAAGAAGTTTGTTGTCTATGCACAGACAACTGCTGGGAGTATACCTCATATAAGTTCTATCAATGCCTTCGGGAACGTCGGATACATTATCAGTTCACATGTGCACGCACACCATAGCAAAACGGTGTGGCTGAACGGAAGAATTGACATCTGGCAAAAATATGTCGAAGTATACTTCATGAGAAGAATGTTTCGAGGCGGTTTTGGGCGGAGACAATGAAGACTGCATCCTTCACAATCAACAGGCTTCCTCAGCAAAGGTTATGTTTTATCTCACCTTTTGAGAAACTATGGAGCAAGGCACCTATAGTTAGCCATTTTCGAGTTTTTGGATGTGTATGCTATGTATTTGTACCTGATCATTTACATAGCAAGATAGACAAGAAAGTTGTTCGGTGTATTTTTGTTGGATACGACAGCTAAACAAAAGGGTGGAGATGTTGTGATCCTACAATTGGGAAATGTTATACGTCTTGGAATGTGGTTTTTGATGAAGCATCTTCTTGGAGGTCATCGAAGAAAGAGGAGCCACCAAATTCAGCTGATTTTAAAGATGAGCTGTAATGTTCTCAAATTTAGTTGAGTTTTGGAGAAGCTGAGGTGATCGATGAGGAATGTGTAACCAAAAGTCCTTGGCGAACTAGTGCGCGTCAGCAATCAGGTACTCGAGCTGATCATAATGGAGTAGAACAACCAGCTTCGCTCAGAATCGACTAGAGTCCAGAAGCCAAATCTCAAGCATGCCAATGCCAGCATTGTAAAAGAACTAGATGCGAGAGAACCGGAGACATTTGAGGAAGCATCTCAAAGTCCAGAGTGGATTAAAGCCATGGAAGAGGAAGTTGCTGCATTAGAACGGAACTAGACCTGGGAGCTCGTACCGAAGCAAAGAGATGTGAAGCCTATTTCTTGCAAATGGGTTTATAAGTTAAAGTGTTGCACAGATGGTTCAATTGAGAGGCTTAAGGCACAACTGGTAGCTTGGGGATTTTCTTAGCAATATGGCCTATACTATGGTGAAACGTTTAGTTCGGTGGTGAAGCTTACAACTGTGCGAGTTTTACTTGCACTTGCAGCAAGCAAAGGCTGGAACTTGTGGCAAATGGACGTGAAGAATGCATTTTTGCACAGGGAGCTAGACCGGGAGATTTATATGAATCAACTTATGGGATTTCAAAGTCAGGATTTTTCGGAGCATGTATGTAGGCTTCAAAAGGCCTTTTATGGATTAAAGCAAGCGCCGAGGGCTTGGTATGGTAAGATCGTTGAATTTCTCATTCATAATGGTTATTCGGTGACATCTACGGATTCTAGCTTGTTTGTTAAAGCTGATGGAGGAAGGCTAGTTGTGGTTCTGGTGTATGTAGACCATTTAATTGTCACGGGAGATGCTGAAGAAGAAATTCTCCAAACAAAGGAGAACTTATCAGTGCGCTTTCAGAAGAAAGAACTGGGGTAACTCAAGCACTTTCTTGGTCTAGAGGCTGATCGAACTGAAGAAGGAAAATTTCTCCATCAGCAAAAATATTCCAAAGATTTATTGAAGAAGTTTGGAATGCTTAGCTACAAGTCAATTTCGACTCCGATTGAACCAAATACCAAGTTGTGTGTTAATGAAGGGAGAGATTTGGAAGATGCAACGACGTATCGACAACTGGTGGGTAGCTTGATCTACTTAACTTTGACAAGACCCGACATCTCTTATGTAGTTGGTGTGATTAGTCGGTATATGCAAAATCCAAAGAAGTCACATTTGGAAGTTGTTCGACGAATTCTAAGATATGTGAAGGGCACATTTGGCTGTGGTATTCTGTATGAGAAAGGTGGAGATTGCAAGCTAGCTGGTTTTTGTGATGCTGATTATGTAAGTGATTATGATATCCGTCGTTCGACTACAGGGTATGTATTCATGCTTGGGTCTGGAGCAGTTTCATGGTGCAGTAAAAGGCAACCAACCATGTCTTTGTCAACAACAGAAATAGAGTATCGAGCTGCATCAATGGCGGCTCAGGAGAGTGCTTAGCTTAGGCAATTATTGAAAGATTTGTATAAGCCAATTGAGTATGTTATTCCGTTGTACTGTGACAACCTGTCAGTAGTGCGTTTGGCAGAAAATCCAATTTTTCATACAAGAACTAAACATATGGAGGTACATTATCACCTTATGAGGGAGAAAGTTCTGCAAAAAGAAATTGGACTACATCATGTTAAGATTGAAGATCAGGTTGTAGACTTATTCACAAAAGGCTTAAATGGCAACAAGCTTGCAATTTTCTGTCATCAGCTCGGCATGGTCGAAAAGCTGGCAGCTAGTGATGAGGGGGAGTGTTAAAATCCAACAGCAGCTGCTCAGATTTCTATTTTGCTGTTTAGTTCTTTATATTTTAATTTTTAATTTTTCTATCCTTGCTGGTTGGTTGTTTCTAAGTTTTAGCTTTTAGCATCTGTTTTGTTATCCCTATTTTCTAGAATGATTGTTGCTAAATTTTGGGTCAGTTAAACGTGATAAGGGTAGTGGGTCATTATTCTTGTTTTTTGTTGTATTTTCTGAAAGTAAATGCCTTACCAGATGTAAGCCTTTTTATAAGGCATTCACTTTCAGAAAATACATATGTCTTTCTCTCTGTTCAACACAAAGGTAGCGGGACATTGCCTGACAAAGAACTGATATTCATGATGTTGGATGGTATTCCAATGAATCCAAATTCGAGATACATACGAATGTGCACACCTGTGATTATTTCTGGGTAGATCCTTGTCTTTAATTTGATTGCAGATTTTCATATTTTTGTTGATCAGTAATCTGAGTATTCATGCAAAATAATGCCAAAAGTAGCCTCGACAATAGACTAAAGTCGATTTCTGATTTATTTTAGAGACAGAAAAAGAGATTGGAAATTCAGTGTTCACTAAGATTTTTTCATTTATAATAGGTGAATGATGGTTAAGGATCTCTACCAATTCTCATAAGAGAGGAACGTAATAAGGGGAAGAATAGTGTATTAGAAAAATGATGCAAGATATGGACCGTCGGGAAAAAAATAATACATAAACTTTCTAATTCCAAAAGATGAACCTAAGTAATCAGGAGACTGTAGGATCTGTGGAATCAGCCTCAACTTTAAGGTTTTGAGATTAACTTGGTTGATTAAGTTGTGAATTGAGATCCAGATACATATTACAGAAATGATTATGGCAGAACTCTAAGAACTTGAGGTACTGACCATTGATAGCTTTCTTGCACCAATAGAACCAAGAATTTAGAACTTGAAACTGGACAAAACCAAATTAGGCTATGGCCATTTTTGGAGCACTTAGTTTTAGGGGCTTTAATGTTGGAAACTTTTAGCAACAGGCAAGGAAGAGCTAAACTCTGCCTTATAAGATCCCGTTGTTTTTAAAAGCTGAAGCATAATACGTGAATAAAAGAGAAAGAAAAAGAACATGTTTTTGCTGTAGAACACCTCATTTTATTGACAGCTACAAATCTTATTATATAAAGCTGAAATGTAACAGAAAATCCTATTTATTTGCTAACTATCAAGAATATCTCTAAACTGATTCTTAAGCATTAAATATCATAATCAAATTTGTCTGGTCAGTTTGACCAAGCGTAAGGAATTTTCCAACTTCCAAGAATTTGAGTTTCAACCACGTGAATACCATCTTACATGGACATGTGAAGCTCCATTAGAATCTCAGAAAAAAATTCTCCGAATTTGCACTGGTTCACAGTTTGTTACTCAACCAGCACAGATAACTGTATAGCTGGAGAATGAAAACCGAGGACCTGGAAGGGCCAAGCGTTTACTACTTTTGTGTGCTAGCAAATTATGCACTCAAGAAACCAACTAAACATCATTCCACAGAGAAATTTAAAAATTCTTATTACTTTGCAACCTAGATTTGCAGTTGACATGATACACAAGTGATTTTTGTGCGAGTTTAGTCTATGATTTCACGGGACAGGTTGAACCAGTATTGGAAAAACTAGCTCCATGAAACAAGTCTGACAGGTAATTTTCCAGATCATCTGGGCAGATTCTCACCAAACCTTCCAAGTTCCTTTCCCCACTCATCTTGACCAGATAGATATCGTAAAACTCTCTGTATGCTGGTACAATTTTCTGCCAAGTAATAAAAGGATAGATTACCTCACGAAAATGCAATAGACTTTTAAAGATCCAAGAATGATCAATCCTCGGCCGAATGTTCCAGAAACTCTGACCGCGGAGGCGATAAGTTTGTACCCATTTCATCCACAGGGCCTCCCGATTCGCAAATAACCGCCAAATGCGTTTCAACATCAACACTCTCTGCATCTGCACCACAGAAATTATGCCCAAACCCCCTTGCTTTTTAGGAACTACAACCTCACTCCACTTGACTTTCGCTCCTTTACAATTACCCTGCTTTCCCGTCCAGAGGAAGGCTTTCAAGATGCGATCCATGTCTTTAACAGCACACTTCGGAATAATAACATGCGCCGCCCAATTAATAGGCATGCTGGTCAAGACGGCAACTATTAAGGTAACTCTCGCAGAAAAAGAAAGGAAGCGATGCTGCCAAGCATTGATGCGATGTCTTTGCTGTTTAGTTCTTTATTTTTTATTTTTATTTTTCTGTCCTTGCTGGTATTTCTAAGTTTTAGCTTTCAACATGTGTTTTGTTATCCCTATTTTCTAGAATGATTGTTTGTAACGCCCCAAATTAGGGGTTAGCATATTAAGCAAATTTAGTCCGATTTATGTTCTGTCTCTTTGACATTTTGG
>JANKYE010000224.1:6762807-6772893 GCA_032467995.1 Erythroxylum dillonii
TCCGCCGAACGGGAGTATACTTACTGTGTCCAAGTGAAGAGTAGTGGTCGGGATCAGTTGTGTCTGTCTCTTGTATTTGATTATTTTTGTCTCAGTTGTATTCGTAATGTTTTGAACCACTGCATTGGTGTTCGGCCATAATTGGCCACTGACATTTGTTCTGATTGATCAATGAACTGAATTATTGTACCGATCGGTAATACTTGCATGTGCTATTTTAAAACACTATTGGTCGAGCAGTATTTCTTATCCGCCTATGCATGTACTGTTTTATGAAATGTATTGCCGACCGACTTTGACTTAGTGACTTGATTTTCGTACGCCTGTGCCAATCGGATGCAAAAATTTAACCAAAAATTTGTACCGAATGGACTGACCGACCGCTCTAGCATGCCGCTCGTGCGGGCACGAGCTCGGACATCCCCCTCGATGTCGAGGTCAGGTCGGCAGAAGTGGGGTGCTACATATGGACTCAGTTGAGGTTGAGAATCTGAGGATAGGAAAAATACTAAATGATGATGATGATTAACTAAGGTCTTATCCAGAACTACCTCGCATGGAAGTGGTGCTAACTATAATACCCGAAGATCACAATTTTGTCACGTGAGGAGAAGAAGGAGTCGAGCCAGCGACTCTAAACCAAGGCGTTTATTGGGAGGCAACTCAAGGGAAGTAAATTTATTTTCTTTTACACTTCCACATTACTTTTTATTTGCATATGTGTTTTTAAATTTGTTTGTTTTATTTGTTTTTAAGTTTTCAATCACAATGAGAGAAAGAATAAAACAAATGAAACAAATATTTTCTTATTTTCTATTGCTTCTGGGATTATATAATCATGATTAGAGTGTGGATTGACTAGATAATTTTATAGGAACTTTAGCATGTACTTTTGCTCTTATGATTGGTCGATATGCATTATCTTTAGAAGAGTAATGACTAATGGTAGACAAAGCCGATTAGATTTTGAGCCTTATTTGACTGACACATCTAGATCAGTCACATTGCCTTTGATAATGTATGACCTTCATGACATGTACATCCTGATTTTGCGTTCAATTTTTATTCAAGGCATATTTTTATCACATGCATTAACATGATTATGATTAGGCATTCTATGTTTTTCATAAGCTACATTAGCCAAATAACCTACTCTATTGATATGATTTTTCCCTTGTTGATCCCCTTTGAGCTTTAACCTTTCTCTTTGTATAAACCACATTTTATGCTCTTAAACTTAACCAAATGTCCTACCCAAGCCATAAAGCTAGTGGAACATTTGTGATTGTTGAGTTTGTGGATATACAAAATTTTAAGTGTGGAGATATACATATGTGAGGGTTGGTTATAATGTTAGGATGTCATTTTATGTCTTATCGTTGAAATTCCCATATTGATGTAGTTTATTTTATTTTTTATAAGGAAACGAAAGAAAGAAAAAAAAAAGCAAAAAAAAAGAAAATGAAAAAGAAAGAAAGAAGAAAAAGAAAAAAATGTTTAAAATAAATGTATCAAGGAGGAATTGTATATGTGTTGAAAAGTTGTTTATGGTTTATGCATCTTCCTATAGTTGTAATGGATGTGTTATTTGAGTATTTTGAATATGAGGTAGATGTTGGCTTTGAAGGTTCACTCTTGTGATTTCATTGGCATAAATTGTATGAGTGATTCCTTCGGATTGGTATAGGCTTCATGTGGTTTGTGTATGAGAGTTGAATAGGGGTTGTGAAATGTAAATGTTGCATTCGTCATAACTGATGGTACCTAGTTTTTGATGAGTGTTGCTTTGTTTTACTAGCTTTGATGACTTTCATGCTACTTGACCCAAATACCTCTCACCTTACCTTTGCCCACATTACAACCCTAAAAAGTCCTTTGATTCATGATTTTGCATGTGAATTTTAGTGGTGGAGAAATGAAATGATATGCAAAGTTATGGATTATCATGATCATGAATGATATTGAGTGTACCCGTGGATATATTTTAGTTAAACATATTTTCCGAGTCTACCATTAGATTGCTCAGTTTTTGAAGATGATGAAGGTTAATTGATCATGAGTAAAAGTTTAGAATGTTGACATCTTGCTATGATTTTTGAAAGTCACTCATCTTTGATTGTGATTATATAGTCTTGGAAAAATATAAAAATTGAGTCAATGTTTTGGGTCAATGAGCTTAATTTTGATATTTTCCCGAGGACAACCAAAAGTTAAATGTGTGGGTATTTGATAGGATTGAATTATCTTATATTATCTTATGTATTTCTATGTGATTTCAATCCTATATTCAAGATAAAATACTTAATTTGTGTTCAATTTGTGTTTACTGCTAGGTTGGATATGTTGATATATATTTGAGACCAAAAAGACAAGATTTTAAAGCAAATTGGAGCACAAATGTTTAACAAGGAAAAGACACAAAATAAAATGAGATTATAGCTTGGTGGCGACATAAAACAAAAATGAAGACAACGATATTTAAGCTTGGAGCTTTCTTTGATTTGTTGACAAGTGGTGGCTTTAAAGCATAAACAAAGCTAAAAAGCCTTCCAAGAGCTTAAAACGTGAAAAGCAAATGAAGGGTGGGCTTCCTTTGACAACTGTACCAATAACATGACAAGAAAAGACAAATTACAAATCAAAGAAGGCCTTGCATAGAGAGAACGACAACATCACTTGGCAGGTGGAGAGCTTTCTCTATAAGAAGACAAAATTCTTAAAGGCATTTAAGGAGCTTGCAAAAAAGACATGCATGACCAACGTTTTCAAGGGGAAGCGTAAAAACAATTAGGATTTCCAAGAAACGCAGACATGTTATGTATGAAATGCAGACGTTTGGCCAAGAGAGGGAGAGGTTTGGAGGATTTAAGTGTACAGTTTCGTGGACCAGAGAAGTGACAGAAAATTGTCCCATTAAGGGAACAGTGAGGCACTTGAAGAGAAGGGAGCTACGACACAGCTTGGTAGTGAGGGCAGCATTATGAGCTGCGTTTAATGTAGTGGACTGCGTTAAACGCAGACAAGGGCTGCGTGAAAGAAACTGAAGGGGTATTCAGTTGAGGCTACAAAATAAAGGCTAAAGCATTTTTTTAGGAAAGACCCATGAAGGGCTAAACGCCCTGGCACCGGTCTGGAGGCGACATCGACGTCGATGACCAAGGCTAAGTATTTTTTTAATTGTTTTGTTGTTTCTTCTCTCATTAGAAATTAATTGTGTTATTCTATGTTAATTGATTTGGGTATTTTGTTTGAATAATCAGGTTTTTGTTATTATTCGATCATTTGTGTATGAACCCATTGAGTATTGTGAGTTGATGATTTTAATGAATTCATTGAATTGTTAATTGTAAACTTATTGCTAGAATTTTGATATAATTCGTGATTGTTATACTAAAATTCATGTGTAGCGACTAATGATTCGTAATCATTAGGGATAACATGAACTAGGTTAAATGACACATCGTATGTTATTATTGTCTTGATTAATCGATTTTCCTAATTCGTAATGCTACTGCCTAATTAAATCTAAAGATCGTATCGTAGGTTGTTCGGTGGATAAGTTTAATTAACGATCATATCTTGATCAAACAAAACCTAAGGAAAAACTCGAGTTAATTATTAACTCACGATTAGTAGTTGCTAGGAGAGGTTTGAGGATAAAAAATTAATAAAATATGCTTAATTAGGATGTAGGCCGAGATTGATCTAAAGAATCGGGTCCATACCGAATTCCCCACTATTATTTTTTTGCATGTTTTCTTTAATTTATTTTTATTAGTTAGTTTCATTTCATTTTCTTCTTTTAAAAACAAAACCCCCCGTTAAACCTAAACACCGGTTAATTTTATTTCATAAACTTTACACACACTCTTTGTGGGATCGACCTAGACTTACCACTGCTATAGTACTAGGTCTAGTTATTTTACTTTGACTAGCGTAACGACGCGCGGTTAATGTACGAACTTCAATCAAAACATTAAAGAAGTAGTAAGTTGTATAGTAATGGAAAATTATGGATCATCTGAGGCGTAATGAACCCTTATAATGGTATATAGGCTGTAAACCCATGATGCAAGGCTTATCGGTGAAAAATTCCACGAGCTTAGGAGTCACAACGCCCAACTTGCTTTCTCGATTCATATGGTGTAACAATGTCACGTACCATAGTATTGAAACCAATTGTAGGTGATTAATTCAAACACAAATACTTCAACTTCAATGTAATTAATTCATACTTAGTATTAACCCAAGAAATTAATAGGTTTAATATACATGACAATTCTTTACATAATAAATCCCTAGGACGATTTATAGGTTAAAAACCCATGACGTAGCTCCCATGAGGCTTACCGGTGAAAAATGTCACGAACCTAGGAGTCATAGCCAGAACTTGCTTCCTTGATTCATAGGTGTAAACGATGCCACGTACTATAGTATTAAAAATCAATTATAGGTGATTAATTCAATTGATTAATACTTAGGGGATGTTGTGTAAAGAAAAGGTTAAATGTTCTATAAACTTAAGGGACATGAAGGATACTAACTATAAAATCACTTTTTTAAATTAACAGTTTTACATAAATGAGTAATGTTGATAGATCTTGGATGTATAGACGATTAACAGTTGATTGTGACACCCTAATACCCCCTGGGAGGATATTACGAGTACCACACATACAGAACATACAGAATACAAAACATTTCGTGAAAGCATAACATTCAAAAATAAACATTTCAAAATGTACGCAACATTTCATACATGAATTTCCATAATCTTAAACAAGCATACATTATATCACAAGAGCTTAATACAAATTTGTTTCAAAAATCGAAACCAACCTGAAACATAGTTATTACAAAAATTCAGAATCATATACTATATATACAAGCCCAAAACAAACTCCAAATACATTTTTATCAAAACAAGACTCAGACTCCATTGGCTACTGCGGTTGTGTTGGATCCCGTTTTCGGAACCCAACTCTCTTACTTACTCATTCGTCTATTAGACCCCGCTTGACTCCGAAGCCCAACCTCTTGCGGATTTTTTTTTGAACCCTTATAAGACATTATCACTTCATCTTCATGCTAATAATATCCCAAAAATTTACTTACAAATTGTTCCATGGTGTGCTCGTACAAACTGTCACTATGTTTGCACTCAATTCTCCTGTTTGCGAACAGAAGTTGGAAACCTTCAAATCGGACTTTCAACTTGACTTCTTCATATAAATCCTAACTCTAAGTCTCTTGTTTAATTTGAAGCAAGAATCACCTCAAACGGAGTTATATAACTCAAGATATGCTTAAAAAGCCTAAAAGGGATCATACCCCAAACATGCTCTCCTAATCGACTTCTTACTTACTTTAATGTAAACTCTCTCAATTCAACTCCAAATGATACAAATTTTTATGGAGAGAAAGATACATATCTTAGGAATCTATTGGCCTAAGAATCAACTCAATTGGAGGTCGGATGAGGGAGTTATGCCCAAAAGAATAAACTATGTTTAAACCCTAAATTGATTTGTACCTCCCTTGGCGCGAATGCCATAAATTTTTCTACAAATGTCCAAATGCTTTCGTTCTTGGACCATTAGAAAGAAGACATTGAGATCTACAACTCGTATTAGAGGCCTCAAAGTGAGATTCGACCTCTAAATTGGTCAAAATTGCAATTTACTGGAGTTGACCCGAGGATGTCCGTTTAACGGACATGAACCGACCAAACTGCCCATTTTCGTCCGAGAAGGTTCGTTAAACAGACATCCATGTCTGTTTAACGGACAAACACTGGGCAAACACTCCAAAATCACCCGAGAAGGTCCTTTGTTGCTAGTGTTAGAATAGTATGTTGGAGTTGGCAAGCTTGTATGTGATGAATCATTGGAGTTGAGATTCAAGAATTAATGAGATGTATTTAGTAGTTAAATGGATATGAAGTGGTTTTGCATTAAAAGGGGTGGATTTTAGGAGATTATGAAAAAAGGGGATGTTAGAATGGATTTTGCATCCATTGAAGGAGTTTTGGAGGGTGAAAATTTTTGTTACACCCAAAAGTTACACAGTCTACCTGTGTGAATTCACACAGGCCATGTATTCCTAATGCTGAAAAATTGTCACACCCGAAGGTTACACGATCTGCCTGTGTGAATTCACACAGTCCGTGTTTTGAACTTCCAAACGAAATCACCAGACCTGAAGATTACATGGTCAGGCCATGTATATTCACACTGGCCGTATGTTCCTAACGCAGAAGCACAATCAGACCCGAAAGAAACACGGGCTGCTCGAGTAAGTTCACACAGTCCGTGCTTTATCCAAATGATAGAATTTTACTTAGAGTCTTCACAAAAGTTGTAGATCTAGAAGTCCTCGTTTAAACCGTCTAAAAACGACGTCAATCCGACATCTGTAGTGAAAGTTATAGCAATTGTGCCAAGGCAGGTAGAAAATCATTAAGATATAAACATGTTGGACTCTTTTGGCCATAACTTCATCATCCGACCTCCAAATGAAGTGATTCTTGAAGCAATGGATTCTTAACATGTTTTTTTTTTTACCTTTCTCAAAATTGATAGCCTTTGGTGTTGGATTCAAAAAGATTGATCGAAAGGAAGTCAGGCCTCATTGAAATAACCCTATAAGGAAACCCACTTATGCTTTTTGACCCTAAATGGTTGGGCTCCGAGAACGAGGTCCAACATCTTGGGCTCTAGGAATGGGGTCCAACAAAAATAATATGGGTGCAACGGAAAATTCTTACATGCAAATGATTTATGATGTAACCGATTATACCTTTCAAGAAAATATAGAAAATCTTGAAAAAGAACCAAACCCATATGCAAAACTTTTTGACCTACTACACTCAGCTGACCAAAAATTATGACTAAATTGTGAGACAAGGACTCAATTATTTTCAATTGCTCAAATATTGAACATAAAGTCTAAAGGACATATTTCTTATCGTACTTTTGATAAAATTCTTGGATGGTATAATGAATCGTTGCCTCTTGATCATACAATGGATGATAGTTTTTACAATATAAAGAAACTTATTAAGGGTCTTGGTTTGCCTGTTGCAAAAATTGATTGTTGCAAATTAAGAAGTATGTTGCATTGTGAAGATGATGTAGAATTACAAAAGTGCAAATTTTGTGGTTAGTTTAGGTTTAAACCTAGGAAGCATTATATGAAATAGAAATTAGTACCTTAGAAGCGGATGTATTATTTCCCGCTAACTCTGAGACTCCAAAGACTATATGCTTATGATATTAGTACGTCTCACATGAGATGACATAATGAACACAAACAGGAAGATGAAATGATGAGTTATCTATCGGATGCACTGGCATAGAAACATGTCAATAACATCCACTATGAGTTTGCAACTAAAAGTTGAAATGTCAGGTTGGGATTATCGACGAATGAATTCCAATCTTTTGTTCAATGTGGCCAAAAAAATTCATCATGACCAATCATAATTACTCCTTATAATTTGCCTCAATGGATATAAATGAATGAGACATATATGTTCTTGACAATGATTGTGCCAGGGCCTACAAATTTAAAGCATAAAGTTAATGTATTCTTACAACCATTGGTATCTGAATTGTAATATCTTCGGGAATATAGTGTGGAGACATATGATGTGTCTCTGAAACAAAATTTTGTATTGAGAGCAGCTTTGATGTGGACTTTTAGTAATTTTTTGGCATATGCTATGTTGTCTGGATGGAGCACAACCGAAAAATTAGCTTGTTCTTATTGTGGCAATGATTCTGATGCATTTATTTTCCAAACGAGGGCAAAACATGTTGGTTTGATAACCACAGGAAATTTCTTCCTCTAGATCATCCATTTAGACGCAATAAACAAAAGTTTATTAAGAATAGGATGGTATAAATAATTCCTCCCCCTCACAAAGCTGGTGAAGAGATATTACAGGAGATTGATAAATTAAGGTTGCTAAAAGTTACAAAACTTGAATCTGATGAAGTTAATACAAGAATTAGTTAAAACTTTGGTTGGAGAAAACGAAGCATCTTTTGAGATTTACTGTATTGAAGTATTGAAAAACTAATTTGATACGTCATAATCTAGATTTGATGTATGTTGATAAAAATATTTATGACAATTTGTTCAATACCATAATGAACATTGAAGGGAGGACAAAAGATAATGCAAAATTATGAGCTAATTTGAAACTTTTTTGTAAAAGGAATGAGTTAGATAAAGATCTTTACACCGGTAAATATTTGAAAGCATGTTATACTTTGGAGAAAAAACCAAAGAAAATTTTATGTGAATGGTTGAAAGGTCTAAAATTTTTAATGGTTATGTTTTAAACTTAGCAAAGTGCGTGGGCATGAGAAAGTACAAACTATTTGGGATGAAAAGATATGATTGTCATGTGTTTATGTAAAGGCTGATTCCAATTGTATTTTAGGAATTGCTACCAAATAAGGTTTGGAAAGTTATAACAGAATTAAGTTTATTTTTCAAAAGCTTAACATCATTTGAAATAAAGTTAGCTGAAATGGAAAAACTAAAAAAACAATATAAGTAAATTTACCGACGGAAAAATAAAATTTTTCGGTAAAATGAAGTGATTACCGGCAGATTTGAGAAATCTATCTGTAAAGTTACCAACGGAGGAGCCTTGTCTATTGCTACATTTACCGACCGAAACAAACCTTTCGTCGCTAAATTTACCGACAACACAAAAATTACCATCACTAAATTTAACGACGAAACAAAAAAAATCTATTGGTAAATTAGCGACAGAAAAATTGTACTCCATCACTAATTATTACCTACGGTAGTTTCTTCAGCGACTCATTTCGTTGGTAAATTCCATTACTAACTTAACGTGTCTACAGAAAACCTTCACATTCTGTCAGTAATTTCCGTTGTTAAATTTTATTTTTCTTATAGTGATAGGCGTTATTACTGCCACAATTTATACCACTGTGACTTCATTTTGTTAATTCTTCAGTTTGTACAAAGGTTGTGTGGAGTTAGTGGCCTCTAATACCACAAGAAGAAAACAAACTTAATGCAATGCGACTGTTTAATTTGTAATTAAAGTAAGCTTTGCCTTCCACGTTTGGGCCAAGTGAGGAAGGGATTGTTGCATAGGATTCCGTAGCTCAGAGAAGAGAGTTAACGTCCAGCGAAGTGGTCTTTTTTATTTGTTAGCGAGTTAACACAACTTTGCACTCAGCTTAACTAAAGTCAATAACAAAACTAATGTTCAGTAACATGATGGATGATCCAATCAGATCCTTGGGATTCAAATTAACGTGTTGATTTCCTGGAAAAGGTCGTATTTGGTGAAGCTAAAAACTATAAACCAAGACATTTCCTTTCATTCATTGTTTTGTGTGTTTTTCGGAATTGTTTGCAAACTAAATGCTTAAAGTATGCCATCTTGCCGGGGCTACTTCGCATCTGGGATGAACCTTCTGTCTATGTTATGCTTTATTGTAAATCTAGCAATGTAATTAAAAAAAAGTAAATTCAACAAGCTTTTCAGTTTTGTTGCATTGAATATCGAGCTTAATTCTGATAGTTTTATTTAAAATTTTCTTGGAAAACCCCTTCCTCGTCTCTTTGTACTTAAATAGTTGTTCACAAATATCAACTAAACCTTATTGATTATGCTAAATTTTGGGTCTGAAAGTCAAAGCCCACGTGCTTGCTTACTGGTGGTGGCTCGACATCCCATGTGTTTTTCAGAAGAAGTTCAACTTTGTACGTGTTAGGCTATCTCTAACCACTAAATCCACTTAACGGTGCACTAAATAATAATACACTAAATTGCACCATTTTGGTGTAAAAATTTGGTATCGGTGTGTTACTATTTATTGTAATTTGGTGTGTTATTATTTATTGCACCAAAGTTGTAAAAAGGTAACTTTGTTCATTTACGTTTTAACATATTTCTTTTATGTCCTTTTCATAAATTAATTTATTTACATAATTTACTAAGTAATTAAATTTAAAATATATATTACTTTACATAAAATATATCATTACAAAAATCTCATTGAGACATTTAAAACGAGGCTAATATTGAATATA
>JANKYE010000224.1:6874758-6886249 GCA_032467995.1 Erythroxylum dillonii
ACTTGTGAGTGATTAATGTTTTGTAAGTTCAAGAGAAAAGAAGAGCAATGAAAAATCAAGAAAATGAAAAGATGGTGGAAGGAGCCTATCTAGCGAAAGTTGAAATGACTGAAGAAAAATCTTTTTTGAATTAGTTGAGAGAAAGTACTTAACAATGGTAAGATGATGAGAAAGTTCATCAATAATGATAAGATAATGAGAAAGTGCATCATACAAATTTGAAGACGATAATGAGAAAGTGCATCATACAGTGAAGAGAAGTGCTTCACATAATCATTGTAAGTTCTTCTCATCAACAAAATGATGAGAAGTGCATCAATTGGTGAAGAGAAGTGCTTCACAGAATATTCTGAAGATTATGAGAGATGTGCTTCATTTAGAAAATTTAAATTAAGAGGGAATGTTAGAAATAATTCAAATTTTAGAGTTGTTTAAATTCCTTTAGCATAGATCTTAGATTATCTTAGAATAAATCTTAGATTATATTTAATCTTATCATATAAGCTAAATTTGGTAGCTGAAAAATCTATTTAGTTATTTGTATTTTGTGTATATAAGGCAACCAAGTTTAATAATAAATGTAGGAGAGTTTTACATATTGTTTAATCTTCGTCTTATCTCATTTCATTCATCTTCTTTTTCTTTAAAATTCCAACAATTAAAAACATGTCTATGCAGTCGAGCTATTCTAGTTAAAGAAACATTAGTCCAATGTTAATTTAGTATTTGCATGTTCACAATTACGTGAGCATCCCTTTCGTTGATGGGAAAGTAAAAAGGTAAAGCAAGTACATCTTTACATTGTCGGGTCATTCAGATTAGATCTGCCGATGCAAAAAGAGAGTTGATAGAAATATTCAACCCTCGGGTTTATAACGTATGAAGCAGGATGTCCTTTAACAATTTAAAGTAAAAGACACTCGCCGAAATTGAGCATAAAGGCAAATATCTTTTCCCTTTAATCAATTTCTAACGCCTAACATATACCCCCTGATAGATTTCTTTTATCTACATGCACTGCCTACCAACGCATATTCTTCACTTTCTTTTCTTATTTGAAGAGCAAGCAATATCTTCTTTTTCTCCCTTCATGTTCGCGTCTTGCACCTTCGCGCACAACAATCGGATCATGTCTTGTAGATGAGCCTATCATATCACTAACAATTTTGTGATGGAATCTTTGACTTTTTAATGAAAAGCGAACAGTAAATGAGTCCCAAAAACTGTAAACACTGTGATTTTCTGTGGTGAATTTACATACAACTCAATGTACAGATTATCCAAGACGTAACCAAAATCATTGTCTTAAAAGGAAGTCAAGAACTCTGAGCCCATAGAATCTATATTTCTCTTTACATTTAAGTTATTGAAGCTGTAATGTAGGTCAGAGTTTTATGCTTCTTCCAAGTCACGATGCCTTAAGACGTTGGAGTAAAGTCATTGCACAAAGACAGATGTATAAACGTGCGATATGTAGAGTAGATCGAGGCCACCAGAGTTCAATTAAATGAAGACCCTTTTAAGATAATGGCATCTTGCACGCAAGAGAATTCTACAAATTCCCATTTGTTTATTCGTTACAACGAGCAGGCCACTCTCGCTCTTATGTTTATAATAAAGTTATAACCCAACCCCACAAAGAAACCTTGCTTGCAATCTTATGCTTCTTTGAAAGTGAAGGAGAATTTCCTTAAATAAAGAGAATATGAAAATAACATATAATCCCATGGTTGGTTGGCCTTCATCCTCATAATTATTTTAATCAGGTTAGAACTTAGGAATGAACTCATTCCTACTATTAGCATTTACTAATTAACAATAAACATTCAAAGAATGCCCTAAAACATGCATGCCTTGAGACAAAACTGTGTGTACGTCAGGCTGATGATTGTTGATTCGTCAAAAGAAAACGGCATTCCTTCATTTTTATAGAGGACTCAAATGGACCATTTTAATTCCATTGCCGTTTCCTAAGTTCATTCATAAAAGCTAACTTCAATCAACGATAGGCGACAAAATGTCTATATACGAAAATCACAACCTTTTTTGCGCTTGCTTTCCCATAAGAGAAGGTTTAAGATTCGTTTGTATGGGTAATTAATTCAAACTTGTACGCTATAAAGTTCAGGGCATTAGAAAAAGTGTCTCCTGTAAAGATGATTGATTGTTACACGAATTCTGTATATAAACATTATTCAGGAAGCATAATATCTACTTGTAAATCTTTTATTAAGCAATAGATAATCTCCTGTCTCCGCTTGCACTGTGTTGAACACAACCTTCACCTCAAGTTTCCAGTGAACTAATTAGCCATTTCTTCTTTTCATACAGTAGGTTAAAATTTCATAGCTCAAAAGCAATGGCATCTATTTTCTCTTGCATTCTGCTTTCTTTATGCCTTTTTGTCTTTATTATTTCACTAAAGTCGGAGGCAGTGTCTCCTGACGAACCAGAATGCTTCTCTTCAATGAGCAACTCGCCGAGAGGGCGGGCAGAGAAGCTCATAAGAGACCTCAATTTGTTTCCAAAACATGGTATCAACATAGGCCTAGATGATGACTCTTTGGTCGGCGCTCCAGCGATTGTTGAGAAGCAATTCAGTTTCCATCTTCTTGGTGATATTGCGCCTTCTGTTAAAGACTTGGGCCACCATGCTGGGTACTACAGGCTTCCTCATACTAAAGCCGCAAGGTAATAAAGCATTTTATAGCCTGCTCATGGTTATGAATTGTTTCTTGGCTTCGGCTTTGATGGTACAGAGATATATGATTTTGATTGGTTGGCCTTCTCCTATGACCTTTGATAAGTCTTATAGGTTTCTCAGATTGCGCACAAGTTTACATCATACCCTATATTTAGTTTAGTTACATAGTTTTTTTTTTTTTAATTAATTGGTTACAGAGTTCTGTCAAATAGCTAACATTTCTACATTGTTGTCTGAATGTGTTCAGAATGTTCTACTTCTTCTTTGAATCAAGGAACAAGAAGGACGATCCTGTTGTCATATGGTTAAGCGGAGGACCAGGTTGTAGTAGCGAATTGGCGTTGTTTTACGAAAATGGTCCTTTTCAACTAACCAACAACTTGTCTCTTGTGTGGAATGACCATGGTTGGGACAAGGTATGTACTTGATGCTTTTATATGGCAAGACTTTTGAAATGAGTTATCGGCCAAGACATGCTCACACGTTAGCCCAATTGAGTTGTAAGTTCGTTTTTCAAGTTGAATGCAGACATTACAGTTGCATATTCGCAGGTTTCAAACCTCATCTATGTTGACCAACCGACTGGAACAGGCTTTAGTTACACAGCAGGTGCTAGTGACGTAAGACACGATGAAACAGGGGTTAGCAATGACTTGTACGACTTCTTGCAGGTCAGTTTCTGATGGTTTCTACAGCAATAATATTGTGCTTCCAATGATGGATTGACAACAGCAAAACTTGTGAACAATATCCGCATAACCTGACTTTTCCAATGATGACGCTAGGCTTTCTTCAAACAACATCCTCAGTTTGCTAAAAATGATTTCTACATAACTGGAGAATCTTACGCTGGCCACTACATCCCTGCCTTTGCTGATCGGGTGCACCAAGGAAACAAGAACAGAAAAGGCATTCACATAAATCTTAAGGTATCTCTCCGCTTTTTATTCAATTTCATTTCATTTACTTCGCATCATACACGCTTTATTGGAACCATAATGTAGCATAACCAAGGAAATGATTTAACAGGGCTTTGCCATTGGTAATGGCCTCACTAATCCTAGCATCCAGTACCAAGCATACACGGACTATGCTTTAGAAAACAAATTAATTCAGCAATCCGATCATGATTGGATCAACGGAATGATTCCAGATTGTCAGCAAGCTATAAAACATTGTGGTTTTTTTCTCTCTCTCATTTACTTTGTGCAATGTGTAGAATGAATACAAAGAAACTGAAGAGATATGTATTCCAACTGTTACATACAAATCTAGAAATCAATGACAATTGATTAATAGCTTGGTTAACTCAATTTCCAATTTCTCAGGCAGCAGCGGTGAATCTGCTTGCGAAGATGCATTTTATGTTTGCAACAGAATATTCAACGAGGTCATTAACGTTGTTGGCAATTTAAACGTAAGCAATATTCTGCATATCCTATTTCCATATGAAAAACACAGCATTCTGATAAAATAAGACAAGATGCATAACCAATTTCGTAACATGTGATTTACTTGACTATGCAGTATTACGATATTAGAAAGAAATGCGAGGGCAACTTATGCTATGACTTCTCAAACATGGAAGACTTTCTAAATCAAAAAACAGTAAGGGATGCTCTAGGGGTTGGAAACAGGGACTTCGTTTCATGCAGTAGCGAGGTTTATGACGCCATGATAAGGGACTGGATGAAAAATCTCGAAGTGGGAATTCCTGCACTCCTTGAGGATGGTATCAATGTGCTTATTTATGCTGGAGATCAGGATCTCATATGCAATTGGCTTGGTAAGCCTTTCCTTTAATAGGTTAAATAATCTGATTCTGTCCCTGTGATGTTACAGGAACCTAATTGATAATGTATGTTCTGCCGTAACTACACTTTTGGACAATGGCATTTGGCAGGGAACTTGAGATGGGTCCATGCCATGAAATGGTCTGGCCAAAAGGAATTTGCAATAGCTTCAACAGTTCCATTTTTCATTGAAGGCCAAGAAGCAGGACAGCTAAAAAGCCATGGACGTCTCAGTTTCCTTAAGGTCTCCCCTCATCCACTCATCCTATCCTCTGTCTCTCATTTGTTTTTGAGAAACTGATTAGACATACAATGACAACCAGGTTTACAAAGCTGGTCACATGGTTCCAATGGATCAGCCAAAAGCTGCATTACAGATGTTGACAAGCTGGACGCAAGGAAAGCTTGCCATGACTAGCAGTAAACACAATGTTGCTCCCAAGTGATCACCTAACCTAAATTTACATTTTCCTGCTAAGCAGTTAGAGAGGATTTCAACAATACCAAATTTCTAGTTTCAGTGTATTGATCACAAATCCGTCACAGGTATAAAATAAAAGATATCTTCTTTTCGTGTATGTGCTTCGGTGTAGGCTCAATTAATCCTATGCTCAGTCCATATCAGACAATTGATTTAACTGGAACCACTAACCAGGTCCCATGTATAAACACACAGAAATTTGCATAGGCAAGCAGCATAACATGCATGTACAGGTTTATGGAGGACATATTATTTGCATTACTGCAACAAAGTGAAACAGAGGCTTCTAAGAGATGTCCCAAGTCCCTAATGCCAGACGAATTTTTCATCTTGTTAAACTATTCCTCAGGACATTAAAAATACGACCAATTAAATTTATCATCCGCAAGCCACGCTCATCAGCTGCAGAGGAATATAAACAGAAATAGCTATCGCACAAGAAAGAACAAACAACAAGTGCTTAATCAATCCACATCATACCATCGTTTAATAACAACTTTTGAACATGAAGTATGGTGAACAGAATTATAGAAGGTATTAAGAGCTTGCTCTTACTCCATACAATTTTCTCAAACTTTCAATTGCAGGCTGGAAGCCAGACCTTAATGGCACGACAGATACTACCCGCAAGTGTTGAGCATTACCACTCTTCGGCTTAGACAATGTCATTCTAAACATTTCTCCTTCCAGGATTTTATCAGCATCTAGAGCTGCAAAAGGCATAACAAAATCAGTTGCCCGAGTCTTTATGATACATCCAAAAGTAACCCAGTGATTTGGTGATCACTTCAGCATTAACGAAAAGTTCTTCTACTGTAAATCCACGGCAACACAAAATTCTATAACGATTTTTAGAAGGTACAATTATTAATTTTATGTTTCAAAAGACAAGTGAACGTCATCAAAAGCCGAATAAGTACCAGAAAAAGGGTGAAACTTGGCAAAGTCGAAAAACTCGTCAGCAGAGCAACCGAACAAGACCCTGGCAGCCCTATCAAAGCATACGACATTGCGAACCTCTGTATCGGTGGCAATTGACACCTGCCCATAATTCACCCGCAATAGGATATCCAGGAAATCCATCACGAAAAACAAGAAAACAAGGAGAGAAAAAAAGAGAGAGAGAGAAAATCAAAAAGAGGAAAAGGACTTACAAGAACCCGAAAGAGGCGTTTGAAGGAGGAGAAAGTGCTGATGTTGTAATGGGAGCAGAATTTGCAGAGGGAATTGGGGCTTTCAGGAAGAGTTCTCTCGCAGAGAGAACAGGCTCTGTACCAGAGTTGGTTGGAGTGATCCATAGCAATAACTGTACACATCACTGTTGTTGTTGCTGCTGCTGCTACTGTCTCCATGGTTTTACTTCTTCGCATAAAGAGGAAGCCCAAAGCTTGTTCCTTTGCCACCCAAAAGCTTCTTGAGTACGAGGGGCTGGTTCAGCCGAACGAGGGATGATTCTATTATTAAGGCTTACGCCTTTTGGGCTTTCTATTCTCAAACACAAATTCTAACTCATTAATGCCATATGAAATACTAATCAGGCATTGGTATTCTGAAAATAATTTTAGGACTGACAAGCCAAGTGCGGGAGAGCATAACCAGACTAAGTTTGCTTGCAGTTTCTTACCCAACAGGCAGAACATTTTTCATTGCAGCAAGAAGGTGAATTGACAAAACTCATCGAACTCGCAGCCATCCTCCCGGAGAAAACATAAAAACCAAATAAAGTGCTTCTGAACCATAACTATTCAGCATTTCAAAGAAGGTTCATGTAGAATGGGAAAGGACGCTTCATATAGTACAAGGAAAGCCTTGCAAACTCAACTACTATCTGAATTCACTCGTAGGAATTCATTTGTCTGGGAACTCAATGCTAAGAGCTAAAATCCTAGCTCACCTTACCCCTGTCACAGAAACTTTACATCCTAATATGTTTGTCAAGACATTATTAACTCCTAAAAAAGTAATCTTTTTTAGCAGAACAGGTTTCATTAACTCGAGCATTATGCAGTCAATTATTTCTTTTTCTGCAAGAAGTGACTTCCAGAAGGGATCTAACTGCTTTTGGCCAGGCATGAGAATGAAAAATCTTAAAAGTTTAAAGGCACCTCGTGCACGACGGGAAAATCATTAAGTAAATCAAATGAACTACATTGAACGCTTGCTTCATGAAGAGTAGATAGCCCATCACGCATGAGCCAATAAATGATTGGAATGACTGTAACCATGTATACGAGGAGTATTTAGAAACAGATTTCGCACATTGTACAATACAAAATTGCAATAGAAATGTACACCCTCACGTTGCAGCAGTTTGAGAATGGTTGTATACAGATTGCTGAAGTACATGACTACTGTTGGAATGTGCTTGGAATACCTGGAAGCCTTTGTCAAGTACAGAACTCACACTGGAAAAGTTATCCATGTAAATTCCCAAGTAAGATACCAGAGGTTCACCCCGACTCTTCTCTATAACGAATTTCAGGTGCTGAGATTCCACAGTTGGAAATTGCAAAAGCCTTTGGTAGCCAACTGTGGTGCCATTAATCATTTTCGTCCAATCCCCAACGTTACTAAGGATCTCAAGATGGAATCCAATAATTCGTTGTCCCATGTGAATCGGCTCTTGAACTTTCAAAACATTGAAAGAAACTGATTTCTGAAGGGTTAAATGCAGCACCCAAGTGGATTCATTCTCCTCAGGAGCCCAATAGGTGAAGATACCTTCACTAAAAATATTGTAGGGGTCAAAGCTATGGTCACCAGCACTTCCTCTTGTACTGCTGGCATTTACAATGGCTGTGCTGGCTAGATTATATGAAAATATGGACCTCCGAAGCTCAGAGAATTCTTGAAGTACTTGTATATCTTCAGCTGATATAAGGCCCGAAGAGTTTGGAGGCACATTTAATAATAAAAGACAGTTTCTGCCCACAGATTTGTAGTATATGTCAAGAAGCTGCTTTGCAGACTTTGGCACTTCTGATGCATGCCAAAACCAGCCTGGTCTTATGGATACATCACACTCTGCTGGCACCCAGTCATGACCAAATGGGTCTCCTCCCTGTGAATACCTAATTCATAGTCAAAAAGAAGAAAATGAATTCTGGCATTCAACGTTTTACTTGTCTTTTCCATTTTTATCTCTTAGCCTTCTAAATTAGGACATGAAGATATTGAATAAAGATCTTTTTTCATAAAGGAAAGGAATACTTAGCAAGGCAAGATTCTGCTGGTTAAACTACAACGAACCTTATCAACCCAGTTAAGCAACTAACTCTAATTACTTTGCTACTAAATCCATGAATAAGAAAATAATTTGATTGTAATTTCTGAACCTTTAAACCTGAAACCCTATAAAAGCATTTCTCCAAATACATGAACATTACAAAGTCTGACATGCAAATGACCAGCAAAACTATGAATAAGTCCATTGCCTTTGGAATATGGCTGCACAATTCTGTAATGTTGACTATGCTATTATTTTTTAGAAGTTGTTGATCAGATTGTCCAAGAATGAGAACTGTGCGGTTACGAACCAATAAATCCATTTCTTAATCTATAATTAGGGTTAAGGCTGCGTATTTCCGGACCTTCCTAGACCCCTCATCTCAGTGAAATTTTCTACCGTGATATTGTTGTTGTTAAAGTTTTGAAATATATATCCTTCTTTGACAAATTCAGTCTGAAATCTAGATTATTCAGTTTTGAAGGATGGAAAAGGCTAAATTTTGCTCAGTCAAAAGCTCTCTATTAGAAGGAAAGAAATGATTATTCAAAACAGAATCAGATTCTGACTTCAGTCCCAATTGAAGGATTGACAGCAATCAACAATGGAAACAGACTAAACAACATATAATCCACTTCAGCTAAACACATCACCATATAAGCACTCTTTCAGCAGCACATTATGTCTATCAAATCCTTGCAGTAAATCCCATCATTACATTAACGAGTAAAAGAGATACATTTTATTTTAGTAGAATAATTAATGAAAGTTCTCCAAATAAACAAGTTGTATTTAAGCAAATTAGGACAACATTAAGAAGAATGAAAGAAAATTCAAAATCTTGCAATGAATTCATCTACATAGGAACTTGACCCTAAGCAAGATGAGCATAAAAATAAGAAGGTAGGAACAAATGAACTTACTTGGGATCTGTACCTCCGATCTTCGCAGCACTTCGATTAAAAAGGGACCAGCAAGTGGAGCCAGCTACTCCCCTCTCATCACCAATCCACCTTGTGTCAGGACCAGCATCAGAAAAAATAACAGCTTCTGGCTGAAGTTGACGTATGAGACTAAACCATCCATCGAAAAAGTACTCCATGTCCTTTTCTTCCTCCCCTTTTGCACCATCCAACCACACCTCCTTGATCGATCCATACCTGTTGCAAAACTTTCTTTCATTAAAACATGTTGCAATATGAATAGCATGGAATGACTGTAAACATATCTCCTGTTTTCCCTTAATGGCGTCACCGAAAAGCAAGAGCTAGTACGTCACCAAGAATAAATTCACTGAAAGACTTGATATTTTCCTAAATGATAAATCAATTCTTCACTTCTTCTCACAGAGAGTGAAAAGCTAACAATTGCATGGAGCAAGAATCCCAAACTTTCACATCCAAATTTTGGGAAGAAAAATGATCATATAACCATCTTTAGCCAAGCTAAAGTTCAGCATAGAGGAATTCTGGAAATGCCGAGGCATGGAAGTTGGAAGAGAAACTAGATGCCTAGAACTAAAAGTACAGAAATCAATTTCGAGATTTTTAATGGAGAATAGGAGTTAAGCAAAAGTCCTTCCGTAGATGCAAACTCAAACTCAAACTTCAATAGAAGTCCTGGAAGCACGTACTTTATAAGCATTGCCAGAAACTAAGACGATTTGCTTTCTAAAAAGACTCGGTTAACGAACCAAATTGCAGAAATTAGCAGTCCCAAGCAATTTCATTAAAAAACCAAATTTGGTCAGGAAAAACAAGCACCCTTAAAACACAAAAAAACGCACAAAACATACCAGGTCAATAACTCAGTCATTTGTCCCATGTAAAATTCATTGTACTCCAAAGTCTCCCCGTAACAAACCTCATGTCTATCCCAAGGAGAGAGATAAAGCCCCAAGTTGACACCACCTTCTTTAGCAGCCAATGCGATCTCTTTAACGACATCTCCACTCCCATTTCTCCAAGAACTCGACTTGACAGAGTAATCAGTATATTCACTAGGCCACAAACAGAACCCATCATGGTGTTTTGCAGTGAGTATAATCCGATCAAAGCCAGAGTCTTTAGCAACCTGGACCCACTGGGTGGCGTTAAGTTGAGTCGGGTTAAAAACGGACGGGTCGGCATGGCCGGAACCCCACTCAGAGTCGGTGAAGGTGTTGATTCCGAAGTGAAGAAAGAAAGCCATGGAGGAGAGCTGCCATTGGAGCTGAGAAGCTGTGGGGATGGGTAGAATGGGAAGTGGAGGTGGCTTATTGGTACAGATGGAGAAGGGTACGAGAGAGAGCAGTAATAAGAGTGAAAAATTGAGAAGATTGAGGTGGGTGTACATGGGATTGATCCGAATCTTCTTCTCTATGTTGGAAGAGGAGCGAGAGCGATGGAGTTTGTTAAGAGGCAGGTAGATACTTGCAGGGTTGACTATTAAGACTTAAGAGACGTTAAACGAAGAAGAGTTGGTTGGGTTTGGGGTATTACTGTAATTTGCCATTTATCAGCCGAGGCAATTGTGTGTGGCTACAAACAGCTACAAGCTAAGGTCAACTCCTGGGAAAATAAGCCAGTAAAGTGTAGAGTATGATCCTTCCGGGGGTAGACCCGGAATCTTTGCTTGTAATGCTCTGTCCTAAGTTATGGAGTTCAAATATGCTTTTACAAATTACAAGCGAAAACAAAAGGGATGGATATGAAACCTTGTTAGCAGACCTTTAAGCAAATCCAACTTTAGGATAGCAACTTCTTGGTTCAAACAGTCCTCTTTGATCCTAAGCTACTAAATGATATGTTAGGCTATTAATGATTTTGACAATGATTATATAATTTTTTTAAATTTAAATTTTATTTTTTTAATGATAACAATATGATTCTTAAGAGGAAATAAAATCATAGGATCTTTATAAACTTACCTTATTTATTTTACAAAATTCGGAAGGATCCTACTAATCATATATTTCGTCAATCACCTCCAGATTGGTTTATTATTGCAAGATTCTAGCAGAGATAATATTAAAGATTCAAAATTAACTCAAAATAGAAATGAAGCAATGACTAGTTGAAGAAAATTTTTATTTAAAGAAGAGTCATTGCATATTACAAACGGGTACAGAAGCCAGAATCTTTGAAATATTTCAGAATCATCAATATTCTCAGAAGTCATATCTTGTGCCTTAAAAAGTGATAATTCTTTTTGTTAGAGATCAATGAAGTTCATATAAAGCAAATTACTTCTTCATTTGTTGATAGCTTGTAGAGGTTAGCAAAATACTAGTGTGTAAGGTTGGATAA
>JANKYE010000224.1:6954072-6964809 GCA_032467995.1 Erythroxylum dillonii
CATTGCTTTCGAAATGACAAACAATTATCGATTAAAATCATCATCATTATGTTCCTCTTATTTGTATTGTATTTTTTAAATTTGTCAATTTTCATTTTAATTCGTTAATGCACAAATAAATAAATATCGAAAATTATATCGCTAATATCCACTCTTTTTTACATTTATTTCTTAATTTCAATTACTACATTTTATGTTAATGATAGTATAATTATATTAATTAATTGAAAATAATGGTTGTTCTTTCATATAATTCAAAACGGTCTTGCAGCTTGGTCTTTCCTCCTTCCTGAAAGAAATCATTTCATTCGTCCCATAAACAAATCGTCCTAAATGTCGCATAGTTTGATTTGGTGGACATTAGGGGATCTAGGTTGGTTAAGATCAGGCGAAGAGACTCGTAGTTATTCTGGTAAGGGAGCGACTTCTACATTGTTACAAAGAAAATGACACAGGACGTTTGCAAATGCTTCATCGTTATTCATGCTTCATCCTTCTCTCTAATTCTGTGATAAATTTATAAAAGTAAGAAAGAGGGGAAGCGAAGAGAGGGATATTTCTAATACGAAGAAGATGATAGAGTTTTCTTAAATTTCTGAAGTGATAAGAAGATGACAGAGTACATCGACTGGTCGGCTTGGCTCATAAGCGACACACTTTAGAAGAGTCACAGAGAGTTTAAAATTTAAGAATAATGATGATGTTTTATAGCTAGACAAAATAAGACATGGTTATATTAGATAGAAGATCTGAACTCATAATAATGTAACAAATATATAAATATGAAAACAAACTCATATCTTGTTCAACGCAGAATCTTGAATAATGTAATTAGTTACGTACCTGGTTAAAGAAATTTCAGCACATTTACATAAAAAATTAATCAAGTTATGATCTCTCTCTAGCAAGTGGGGATGAAGCGACGTTCCTACGATAATTTTTAACATGTTTGCAAAACACATGGCTTGACTTTATTTAATTTTGTCTCAAAGTACAGAATATTTAGTAAAACCAAGCTTTCATTAAAAAGTATTTAATCATGACTTTCTGTTTTGGGCTACGAATGACTACAAATTAATCAGCACTCATGACAAGAGAACGACAATTTGATGGAGCTCTCTCTATCTAGTAGGCTTTAATCAACTAGTTCAAATGACATATCATGCTCAAGAACAGAAGTTCTTGGACAAATAAATGGTGGAAGCATTCTGGGAAGATGGACCTTTCAGTATTCAGTTGAAGACCGGTGCATGCGTAAAAGGAATATATTACTGATCATCTTTTGTGACTATCGTCAGCCTATGCCTTTGTGGTTGTGGGGATGTACGCTGGAACACATTAGATTTCATATTATTATGTAAATCACTATGGGACATTTATGTTTATAAACGTAAAGATTCCTCTAGTCTTTTTGAATACTTGTTTAGGAAATTAAGTCACAAAGTGGAGTATTTTATTCATCTCCATTAAAAAGATAGAGAATTATGTTTATGGCCGTTATTTTATTTTGATTGATAACGAACTTGCTAAAATTCACAATGGACCTACGGGTCCACACAAGAAAGAAAACTAGACTACGTACAAGTTCAAGTGAGGTTCTATCCTAAAATCAATTATATTTCAACACACATCTTTCACGTGTAGGTCTAACACGTGACATAATCTCTCATTTCGAGGTGTTAATGACTAACATAAGAGCAACTTGCTCTGATACTATGTTAGAATTCACAATGGGCCTATGGGCCCACACAAAAAGGAAAGTTAGACCACATATAAGCCCAAGTGAGATTTCATCCTAAAATTAATTGGTGACAGGTGGAGTAACTTACTAGACTTATATTTTGATCTTCTTTTCTCTCTTTTTTCAACGTGGGACAAACTCTCATTCTTATCTTTTAATGTAACTCTATTATCGAGTGAAGAGTTTTAACTTTATATTTTTTTTAAACGAGTTTTTAACTTTGTATGTCATTAGATATGCGAATGGATACTATAATTGTTTCCTACAGTGAAATCAAATTATGAGAAGTCAATTGTATTGAACTGCGTACTTAACCATTGTTTAATATGTCTCTCTTCACCAGTTATTAGTTAACGACATGATTTTTCTAGACAGATGAAAGAAAAGACAAATTTGAGAAAGATCACGATTACTAACTTCCAGTCTGCACTCTGGAAAAGAAGCCCCTTGTTGGACTAAGTAGGATTCGTCTTGTCAAGTTCACTTTTCGATTTTATACACGCTCTGGTTTCCTGAGAGAATGATAACACTTATTTTGTACAGAAAGGCTTAGTGCTTTACAACGTAAGAATCAACTTCTATAAAAATTAAGGGGGAAAAAACCAACAACTACTTGCCTTTCTCGTCCTGGCTTTTAAGAAGATTCATATATTTACACAGCGCTAAATGAGCGTAACAAGATGAAGAAAAAGTACTGATACCTCACGTGAACAAGGGACGATCAAACCGTGCATTAAATGGCTCATATGCTACGCCTATCATAACACAAATGGTTTTGTAGAATGTTCAATAAAAATGTGTAACATTTCTATTTTTGAAATTGCCTTTTACGACTTTAGCAACTCTAGTTGCTGTTAATACTTTAGAGAGCTCGATATTTTTCTTTGTGGCGTATGACATCAACTAGGCTCTTCTTAAACTGGCATAGGCTACTATTTCAATGCGTCAGTTGGCACCAATAAGGAAATGTTTTCATGTACTTCAACAATCTCTATGACTATGGTTTTGCCCTTTTTTACATTGTTAGGTTCTGTTGCCACTAGCTTGATGAGTCACCATTTCAGAAGCTATGGTGTTGATGAGCCAGTAACAAGCACCTGATCGTCTAAAACTTAAAGACAAAGATTCTCGTACACACACACACACACGAGGCAATCTTTATACTGATTTTTGTTAATTACCAGCTCCGACTAAGCAATTAAACGAACCTCATTTCGCTTTTTGTTTGCCTGCTTTTAGTATTGTGAGAAAATAGGAGAGGTACATTTCAAACCCCTTACAGTTTTGTTGATTTATTAGTCAGAAGACCCACCTAACAATTGATCTTCGTTCTATGTCAGTCCGGAAATGGCAAGTTATATTTCCAGAAATATATATTTTAATACGAATTGTGAAGGCTGCTAGTAAAACAAATAATTTAGAACATGGACTTTGGAGGGTATGAAAATTCAAACATAAACATATATGTACATTTGTAGAATAATGATTCCAAAAAGCCATGTATATACACTAACAAGTGTGACTACTGTTTCTCTATAAAAATGTAATATTTCAAATTAAAGGAGTTTTGTTATCTTAAGAAATCTACCTGGCTAAACTATTTAGTTTTTTTTTTGTTGATAAGGTAAACATAAAAAATTGATTCCTTTAACGTTAGCTAACAGTGTATAAATAATTGAATATGTATCTTGGACTTGCTTTACACGAGGGTTGTGATTCAGATCTTTTAACTAAGGTTGAAGCCAGTTAGTTATAATTATCCACCTATAAATATACTAAGTCTAGGGTTTGGAAGATGTCACAATTCAAAAGCCTGTAGCTATCAATTCAAATGCTGTTGAATTTCTCTGTTAACGTGACTTTGGATGCTTTTGTGGAGAAAGGAAAAGACTGGGAAAGGTTATATATTGAGGGGTACCAAAAGATCGAAAGTTCTATTAGCTTAGCTAATTAAGATGATTGAAAATTTCTATCATTTTGACTTGTGAACAAACCCTTCGGGTAATTTAATATTCATTTTTTTTTACTTCCCAGACATAAGTCTCTCATTAAAAGCCACCAACAGATCACCTCCCATACATAAAAGTTTTTATGGAAAATGTGTGGCCTTTATTCCTTGCTAGACTTTGTATAAGATAGCCAAGTCCAACACAAAGAGATCCTAACAGCAGACCCTTCTCTCTCACACAGACACAGATCAAAGAGAGACAGAGAGAGAGATGGGAAGAGCTCCTTGTTGTGACAAGGAAAATGTGAAGAAAGGACCCTGGTCACCAGAAGAAGATGCAAAGCTTAGGGACTACATGGAGAAAAATGGAACTGGTGGGAATTGGATTGCTCTTCCTCAGAAAGCTGGTAACTCCATGCTCAAGCTTATATTTGAATTCTTTGATGCTGTTGTTTTACATGTCGTTTGTTTGCATGGGATTTATGAGTTTCGTTTGATCAGGTCTGAAGCGATGCGGAAAGAGCTGCAGACTGAGGTGGCTAAACTATCTGAGACCCAACATTAAGCACGGCGAGTTCACTGAAGAGGAGGATAGGATAATCTGTACCCTATTTGCTAGCATCGGGAGCAGGTAGATGCATTAAACTAGTTTCCATTTTTATGAACTTCCTTTACGATTTTTTGACTTTTGTATTATGCCACAGTTTCAAAAAACTGTCAACCGAAACTGATTTGTGTTAACGTTTCTTTTGGTTCTTTTCCTGAGTAAATCGCTTGATTTTATTTTTCTGATGAAATCTATCTTGCGCATAGACATGCAAGGTGAGAGAAGAAAATTTTCCGTCCACCTTTCCTTTTCCTTCAAAAAGAAGAACTTGCACTTTTCAAGAATCTTCCAATTTTTGGATAATTTCTCAGCATGCATTGGTAGTTTTAGATCCAAATATCAGCATCTGCTTACGGCTGTTGAGTGAAACTTGAGAGTTTTCATCTAATGGAACCTGTTTTTGGTTTTATAACGTGTTTGCAAATTGCAGATGGTCAATAATAGCTGCACAGTTACCAGGTAGAACGGACAATGATATCAAAAACTACTGGAACACCAAGCTTAAGAAGAAGCTTATGATCATGGCCCCTCAGTCTCAGAGAAAACCTTCACCCTTTCCATCTTCTCTTCAAACCCCACCATTACCATCTCATTCACTCTCCTCACTCTTCAAAGATCTTGCCAGTTCTTACTGCTACTATCCACCTTCCAAATCATTCACAGGTTTTGAGACCATTTCACCTGTTCAATCAAATATTTTAAGCAACAATACTGGTCTAACCTCAAGCTCCTCTCTTTTGTTAAGTCAAGAGATTTTGGTCAGTCCCGTGCAATGCTATCGTCAAATGAAAGATAACTTCCTATCATTTGGAAGTGAAGCAAGTTGCAGTTCTAACTCTGATGGAAGCTGCAGTCAGATCAGCTATGGAAGGGAGATCAAACAAGAAGACATGGGACTTCAAAGCTATATCTCAAATGGGTACGAAGAGAATCAGAAGTTCATGATAAGTTATGGGAACAATGGAGTGGAAACTTTGAACCAGTGGGAAGGAGAGAAGGCAAATGGGTACTTTGAAGAAACCCCATTAGACTACGAGCTTGAAGCTGTTAAGCAACTGATTAGCAGCAGTAGTGGCAACGCTAATAATGCATGTAACAACTTCCTGACTGAAGAAAACAAGACAGAAGCACAGAAGGTCATGTACTCCTACTACTGAAAATGAATCATAGGTGGACTGACTGTGAGTAAAACTCAAGAAAGATTTGATGGGGTAAGGCGGGGATGAGAGAGAGAGAGAGAGCAGATAAGACTTTGTGAGTTTCTGGGGGTTTGTGTTGTCTTTCTGATGAAAAATATGAGACATTTCTTCTTTTGACAGTACATGGTTGTAAGTTGTAACTTGTAAAGCTACTTCTTTACTTTGTTCATTTCTTTTTGGGAGGTGAGAGATGGATGAGGATGAGGATGATAATGTGTATTTCTGTACCAAATCTCAGTCTCAGTTAGTCCTCGTCCTGCAATCCAATCATAAATAAGTGTCATGAAAAGCTAGATACAAAATCATAAATAAGAAACAAAAAAAAAGAAGAACTCGGTGTCACAACTCACAAAGCCAATCAAAGCATGCACTGCCTTCTCCCTTTCTCTAGGAATTTTTTGTTTTCTTTTCTCTTTTAATCTTTTTGGAGCCCCTTTGGCATGATTATTCGCGTTCTTGGACCTCGTGAAACGACCATTCCGTCCTTGGTATTTTGGTGTTAATTGACCTGTTAAGAGGGGTAGCAGTGGTGAGTGGAAAGTGTACAACATAATGCCAAGGACTTGAGCTGCCAAGAATCTTTTCCTTGTTTTCAATTTTTTATATGAAATAGCTCTGAGTCCTCTGACTCAAGGTTGGAACTTGTCCACCGGCAATTATAAAAGGAAGAAGATGACGATCCAAACTTTGGAGTTTTATGGAGGCCACAAGGTTTTAAAATAACTCGTGGTAGATCGTAATCTCAGTCCCTTTTCGTTTTCTATTTTATTTCAAGTGCAATACGTTTCTGCTTTAAAGTAATTAAGATTACGAGTCCAGTCTATTCAGTTTTAATCTGTCTTATTCTGTTTTATTAAATTTTAGTATTTATTTTGCGAGTCTCACGCGAGTCTCATGTGAGACCTATATAAATAAATGACTGAAATTTATTGGACATAATAAGACACTATAATATTAGACAGAGGATCTAGACTCTTTTGATATACGCTAACTTAACAAACGAAGACCGTAAAAATTATAAAACAAAAAAAAAACTATCGTTTTTAGACAACTAGCTCCACTGGTAAAAATGCTCATTAATTTGTCCAGAATTTTATTATTTCGATTATAGTCAACGATGAAATTTTCTTACGAAATTTTATTATACACATAATCCATGTAATTTATAGAACAAATTAAGATAGTATTTCTAGGAATAAATTTATCAATCGACTAGGATTCTTTAATGTCCGGCAGGTAAACATATTTTTATTAACAATTGGAGAGTTGTAGAGGTAAAAAGTTATGCATGCATTTTTAATTTTCAACATGCCATAAAACATTTGCAATTCAATAATGGATGTTTCCTTCTTCCTACAAGCTAAGCGTAGATCGAAAAAAGACAAGGATGATAGGGTGAATACAAACATAAATTAAGAAGCTTTAATCTAAGAGGGTGCTTGGTTAATTAATACGAGAAAAATTAACGAGTAAGAAATAAAAAAAGATGATTGATAATATATTATAATTAGATAAATAGTATTTTTATATTTCTTTTTGGACCAATACTTTATACTTTTCGTATCTATTTTCATTCTACGCTATATTTATTATAATTTCTATTATTATTCTCCCAAATAAACTAAACACATCCTAAAATTATAGGTGTGTATCGTTGAGTAATGAGTACACAATAGGCATATGAGAAAATAAATAATCCTGCCTCTCTGCATGGCCACGATGTTAGTAATATGAATGTTGTATTTCAGTATCTCTCTGTGCAGTTTTCCATTAAAAAGTTTATTACAGTGAAATATTTTCCTGACCCAGATTAATATTATAAGAAGGGGTATTATAAATGCATGAAGATGTTTCTCTGTTCTTTTTCATGGGATCTTGTAACTTGATTTGATTATTTAATTGTTAAATATGTTATTTTCTATTCGGATGGTCTAATCAAATTAACTAGAACAAATTCTGCTTAATCAAGTCGAATAGCTAACCTCAAAGGCAACACTTAGGACGAGACTTTCCACCAATATGAAAGTAGCTCACTAACATTTTTGTACTTAATTGACTTTTAGCCTTGAAAATGCATTAGTACTTACAGATTAAGAAAAGCATTAAGTTCTAATCACAAATAATTAGGAGGTTGAAAGTATTTCAGGTCCCTGAACTTGTGTAAAACGTGTGGTTAAATCCATAAACGAAAAGGATGTTTTAATATGTTATGTTATTAGTTTATAATTGCGGTCATATACTTCAGCCTAGTAGTTTTACAACATGTATGTTGGGTAGGAAAAACGCTGTTATGAGATTAGTATATGGCATGCATATTCAATATAAGTAGAATAAGTAGAATATGCATATTCAATAAGACTAATGCCACAATGGTTATCAGCTACATGGTCAATTTTGAGTTCGAGTACACCATAACAGATCTTAAATTACCGTGCTTTAGGATTTAAAGACGTTACATAAAAGAATAAAAGATATATATTAAGTTGTATTCGTCAATATATACAACTTCTTACTTCATAAGACTACTGGTTCCTGTAAGCTCAGCATTAAAATTCCTGAAAACTAAGATTATACATGTTACTCATTCTTTTTATATGTCTAAGAGTGCAAAGAGAGAGGTCGTAAGACGGAATCGCAATCCGCCATGGAGAATAACCGCAAAGAGGTCCATAAGTAGCATGACCATAATATATATCTCTGTCACGCTTACACCACCATTACATGGGCTCCATTTCAACATCTTTATACATAGAGGGACAAATATTTAGAAAAATAATGTGAAATTATTCAGATTTCAATAATTGTTGAAAAAAAGGGTTAAATAATTAGCTGCTAAATGTGGACAAAACCATATTAATAGTTTAATTGCATTTGGGCTGCCAGTGCCAGCTATATTATTTGTTTATTATCAAGTTTGATTGTTTGAGAGCAGTTGAGGAAGCCCCCTTTTTTTTGTGTGGGAATGTCTTGTCTAGCAAAGCGCGAAGGTCAAAAGGCTAAAGGGTGTGGCACCTACTGACATTTCTGATACACGTAATATTTTTAATCTCTCATCAAAAAGTATTGTTTTCCCCTTATAATTATATTATATTTTAATATTGTTATGATTTACGAGTATTATCAGAGTGCAGCCTTAGTAGTTAGTTCTGACATGAAGCACTTGCCCTTCTTTAGGGAAGCCAATTGGGACATAGTAACATTGACTCTTCGCAAAGAAAGTAAAAATCTCCCACCAACCAAACTTAGAACTGAGGATGACCATTGTCTGTCACCTTAGGAGGATATACAGTAAACATGTTGATACAGTAGTTTTCAACCTAGTCGAACAATGCCAGATCGTTAATATTAGTGTGAACTACCAAGAATTTTTCAAAACTATGACTAATTGCATTGACATGGAACTCAGCCAAGTGAAGCAATTCTGAGAATCCACTAAACTCCATGGTTTATGAATCTGAATTTGGAGGTCTAGGAGGGTTGTTGGACTTTGAAACTGAGCTGCCCTTATTTGTTCTAAAAATTTCTCTCAATAGGTTAAGTTCCTTGTAATTTTGTTATTAATGTGTTGCTTCACACTTTCTTCCTTGCAGAAAAAGTTGATCGCAACAGGAAACTGTTAATCTAGACTGTAGACAATCATTTGTTCATGATAAGCTCAAGGCCTTTGACCGAGAGGGCTAGGCTTTGAATTTGTAGACTATCCGCACATGCATAACCTAGCCAACCCCCGACTTTTCACATCAGGAGTCAACATTGTTGTTATCAATCTTATTCTTAGGCCTTCCTCTCTCTGTGCGAACCCCTTGGTTTAATTGAGGATGACTGACACCAATCTAAGAACTAATTGCACATTTGTTTAAGGAGAATTTTGCTGTAGGTTTTTGGAGTGACGTCCAGCTCTCGGTGAAGCTGAAGATCAGAATAGTTGCCGTGGCCTACAGCTTAAATTCACAATTAAATTCTTTTAAAGTATCTTAAGAATTGAATTAAGTGAACAAACAAATTTTCAATTTATGTAACAAATATAAGCGATATAATTAAAGTTAACAATCTCTACTTTTCAAGATGCTAATTTTGAGAGTCTCAAATACAACTTGATGGTAAAATAGAGTTGGAACATTTAAGATTGGGCTATACTTTTGGGCCTTGCATTAAATTCCCTCAACGACTACCCAAACGGAAGACGAAAAGAAAAGGACTTCTATTGCAATATTCTATGTGTGATAAATGTTTTAGTTTCAAAAAACCCTACGATCTTGCTAGAATTGTAAACAACTGCCATTTTCGAGGAGATGATTGCAAATATTATACTCATCAGCACATCTGAACAACACAGTAAGTCTTCTTCAGCATATGACGTACGGGTAGAATTGACACTTGCTTATGTTAAGCACAGTTATAAATTACCGATGGTCGGATACAGTCTCCGTAATCACGGATTCCCATCTCAACGGCCGATAACATTTTCATCTGTTGGATGATTGACGGGTGCTCATCTCGTCAACCGTATTAAATATTTCATACTATTATGACTTTGGCATATTTGAACAGAAAAATGGAACGTCAAATGAAAGTTCTGCACTATACTTGGTCAGGTGTTTCTCAGAAGTTAAAATGAGTTCCATCATGCTTTAATCGTCCTGCATAACACTCCAACAAATCGGTATTAAATGGAGAGAACAGATCACATATTTTCGTTACTTTACATCTATCATTTTCGATGAACATTTATTCATTTAATAAATGAGACCCACAAAAATTGAATAGATAAAGACTCCTAAAATAGAATAATGAAAACAGATAATCTGAACCCTTGAACGGAGGGTCAAAGTTGATGCTAGAAGATAATAGTAGCGGAGGCTTCCTTTCCTTGAGCCTGTTTTATTTCATGATGACGCTCGTCATATTTTAGAAAAAATGACTGTCTATATTTGGTAAGAAATTTTTGTTGGCTTTCAACTTTGTGGGATCACTTAACTGATAATAAACTCCTCACACAATAAAAATGATTGAAAAATTAAGAATACAAGAATTTAATGTTGGTTGGGTCGGCCGTGTTGAGCCTGGGCTCGGTCAAAACGATCCGTGAGCCGATCGGTCCATTCATCAAAGATGGCAAGCCCAAGCCCGATCCATACTCTCCATAGCCCATTAGCAGGAGAAAGCCTTCCATGCAGAAGTAGGAGTCTACGTGAAGACTTAACCCTAGCATCCATCTCATATATAAGGTATGATTTCATTG
>JANKYE010000224.1:7021036-7035017 GCA_032467995.1 Erythroxylum dillonii
TGTGGATATATTTATTGGGCTAGATTGAATTAAGTTATCGGGCTTTTATTATATGAGATATAATATGGGCCAAAACTTATTGGACTTCAATAATTCTAATGGGTTTAGGACTATGATGCTCTTATTTCTAAAAAGAATAGGGATTATGTTTTCTCTATAAATCGAGAAACTTATCTCTCATTATATGAGAGATGAAAACCCTAGCCACCTAGACTTAGTTGTTCGCTCTTCTTTCAAGAAAAATTGTGCGGCATTCATAAAGGGTTTTAGAACGTGCCTCGATTGTTCATCCTCGTGTGGATAACGATAGAAGACATTCGCACATTGCAGTGTCTACAAATCTGAAAAAGAAACAAATACCAATCCGTGTTAAGAGGTAATTTCGTACGTGTTATAACTTTCGGTTATACTTCTTGTTGTATAGTATGGTCCATTCCGTTGCGTATTGTGAATACCCAAGCCATAGGCGATCCAACAATATGAGCCTGAAGATGAGTACATAAATAAGAAGGAAATTGTTAGAAATTTAATGATATAAACAGTAAATTAATCAGATCCTAGAAGGGAATAATGGGGACGGTGTTCCTTAGTTAAGAAGAAATAGTTGTTACAGAGCTTCTCAACTTAATAAGGTACCCTACGTCATTGAGGATCATCTCCACTTCAACAAGACAACCCAACTATTGCAACTGTTGGAATAATGACAGGTTCAATGTCTTTCCTTTTATTGGTTGCTTCCCCTTCTTTCTCTTTATTGGTTAGGTAAGGGGCCTTGTACTTCTTTATATTGTTATTGGTTTTCCCCACTTGTCTAAGTTGTTTGGCTTCAGTTTTTTGGTGGAGTGTTGGAGCTGGGCAGACCACTCATATCCGTGCATCGCCTTCTCGACTCCCTGCGCGCAGATTTATTGAAACTAGACTTTTTGATTTTTTAGCTTCTCAATTGTTACAACTGCTTGATCCTCTGCTGATATCATGCTTCGATTATTCTCTTACTGGATTACATATACTAAGAGTTTCTTCTTTATAGAGTGTTTTGAAAACTACAAACCTTCTTTTTGCATTCTTACTCCTTAAGCATCTGTTGTGCATCTTCCATTCTCTTTCCCACAAGTGCACATATGCATGTGTGCAAGGGCTCATTACGATAACCTTGGGAAGCAACCAGCATCTGGATTGCATCGACATCTAGCTGAAATTGTTTTCAAGACAGTGACCTTGGCTACGATGCAACTAATTTCCATTGATCTGCCTTTTATTTCTTACAACAACTGCACCATAAACTTTGTTAAGACTTAGTCCTAAGCTTAAATTGTATCTTTTTCATGCTCTCCTAATAATTTCTACACTATTAATGTATGTAGGATCTAAAATAACAATCAAAGCGCCATTGAATCATTCCTTCTTTTAGGTACAATTTGTCTACTATAGGTATATACTTGTATATCCACTACAAGAATTAAGACATTTAGTGACAATTCTTTTGTGACATTCAAATATTTCATCACAAATATGATAGTTATTGTGACTAAAAATTTGTAAGTCACTATTACTTTCATTATTTGTGATAAATTGTTACATAGTCACTAATGGTATAGTAACTGTGACACCACTAAGTCTTTCACAATTGTGTTGTCACTAATAATATGTTATTACTGTCAATAATAGCATTGTCACTAATAGTATTAAATATTTAACGACTATACCATTTTAGCAAGAATGAAATGTAATTATAACAAAATAAATTATTGTCACTATTATCATTCGTTATTGTGACAAGAAAATTGTTTGTCACTTACCTGATATATTTTTGTGACGGCAACTGTCATCAATATAAGCGAAAATAGTTAGTGGCAATAATATATCATCACAATAGCATATGAACCACTATGGTCACTATTATTCAAAATGATAATGACAAGAAATCTTTTCATGACATAAATTTTAAAATAATTGTAACGAGAAATCTTTTTGTAACATAAATTTTAATCCTTTTGTGACTAAAAGTTGTCAATAATGTAAGCCCAGCTAATTAATGTGAATTAAACGTTGTTACAATAATAAAATTACCCTTATGGTTAATATTATTGATCACGGTTTTTCGATATGAGTACGTTTTAATATTTAACCTCAGTATTCCACAAGCATATGGGTCGTTCGTGTAATACCTAAGGTGTCAATCCCACAAGGAGGGTTAATCTAATCCTAGAATCTAAGGTCGAAACTATTAAATAGAAATTTAACAGACAATGAATTTAAACACGAGAACTAAATAAATCTAATAAACCAAATCAAATAACAAAACAACAATTGAAAGTTAACACTTAACGAAAACAATCAACGAACAACGATTAACAATTTCATATTAAAAATGAATAAAAAATAATGAAAATTGATTAATTTGTTGAACGATGATAGTACACCCTAGAATTCAACCTAGTGAGTTAACCAAAAGAGAGAAAGGAAAAATTAGCTATCTTTCATACTAACCTAACCAATTACGATGTATCAGGTTAATAGTTCTAGATGATCCTAGGGTTAATTACTCTCTTTCAAGTTATAATTAAACCCTAAAACATAAACCCTAATCAGATTATGGGAACTTGTAATATCTCAATTAACAATCTATCCAAAACCTAATCAATTCTTAAGTTCTTTAATAAACAATTGGAAACCTATACGTGATATCTCTACACAAGATTTACTAACCTGATTTAATTCTGAATCTATTAAATTACCTAATTCTCATTAGCCCAATTTAATCAATTTTCTCGATTCACCCTTTCAGTTTATTATTGAGATATGAAGTGCATAATTAAATCACAATTAATTTAATAAAAACATAAAATAATCAGATTTCATTAAATCAAAAATAATATTCCCAACGTGAGAATAGAACATCAATCAACAATTCAATTTAATAAAAACATGAAATAATCATATTTCATTAAATCAAAAATAATATTCCCAACATGAGAATAGAACATCAATCAACAATTCAATTCTATCATCAAACTATATATCCCAATTCTAGAACCAAATAAAACTAAAATACATAGGAAATAGAACTCGAATGGACGATGGAAGGTCGCGACTTTAGAAAGCTTCTTATTTCGGGAAGCACGTAGAGTTTGTGTCATCTTCCTCTTCTCTCTTCTTTCTTTTCTTTCTCGATCTCTCAAAGTTCTCTCCTATAGGGTTTCGTTATGGTAGCTAATCAAAAGCTCTCTCTTTCTGTTCTAGCTATTCTATTTATGTTCTTTTGTGTTTAGGGTTGAACTAGGGTTTTTCGGGGTCTGAAAGGTCCAAAAAATCCCCGAAATGTGAAGTATGGGAGTAGCTGCGCATCTGCCTGATGCAAGGCACGATTGTAGCCTATGTTAGGCCTTATGTCACAATTGTAGGCTATTGTTTCATCCCGAATGTCTTCTAAAACTCCTCTGTTCTTCGATATTGACCCTGAAACACTAGCAAACACGTCAAGGTACCTCATAAATATAATATTTAAGCTCAAAAGCTTGTACTAACCTATAAAACACTTAAAACACAAATAATTAACAAACTAACATAATTCTAACCTAAATACATATTAAAAACTTGAATAAACGGCTAAACACATATCAAACTATACCCTAAAATATGATGCATTTCACGATTATTAATTATTCAAAATTAATGTCACTGAAAATATTTTTCACACTTAAATATTTTAAAAATGTTATGGCTATTATTGAAAATATTGCAATAAGTAAAAATTAACAATATAAATTTATTTTTTCTTACATTAACCTTTGTAAATATTTTAACAAAAAATTTGGCATTTCAATAGATTTTTAGCGAACATAATTAAATTTAATATTACACTAGAAAGATATCATAATAAAAGAGATTCAAAAATTAAATTATTATATTAAAGTATCAAGTCGAAGTCTGAATCAATCTAAAATCCATAAATAATTTCAAAATAAATGTTCAATTATCATCACGTCTTTATTAGCCTTATGTTCACTTATTGGATTTATCTCGTCATCATTAATAAAAGTACACTCATCATAATTAGTTTCATCATCTTCTTCAATACCTATGATATTAATATTTATAAGATTTCCTTCAATAGTTGATATGGCTAAGTCAGATCTATTCAATGATATCATATCATTACCCTCCTCCAAATTAACTCCATGAAACGTAAAACCAAACTCTTCATTTTCTTGATATGGCTCATCTACATCTTCATTAGGCAAAACATACAAATCATGCGGTTTTATCTTCACAACAACTTGCCAATTAGGCTCTTTAATATCTCTTACATAATGAACTTGCTCAGCTAAAACCTATGGTTCATTGGTGTTCAACTAGCGTGTCATATTGATCATAGGAAACCCAAATTTGTCAACTTTATATCCACCTTTATGATACACATCCCACTAGTCAACCTTAAATAAAGTAATAGTATTTCCCCATAATAATTTAATTGTATGATATCTGTCAATACACCAAAATAATCCAAGTTACCTATATCCTCATTCATTTTCACAAGAATGCTGCTATTTTGTTATTTGAACTGCAAATCTTTGTCCTTTGTGTTAAACCTCTAATTAATAATGAGAAAGCTTTTGTAATGATAAACTCGTATATCAGGCCTATACGCTAGATGCAATAATTGATCATTCACCAAGTCACTTTCTTCAGCATGCAATTGAAATATCTAGGAGGAGTAATAATCATTAAACATGTAATTTAAGTGTGTGTATATATATATACTTACAAAATTTTTGAACCACTGATAAAATTCTTTATGGTGTTTTGTATTCATATTTTTAGGATCCTCTGTCTTGAGTTTTTCTTTACGCATGCTTCACATTAAAAATAAATAAAATATGAATAGATATGTACAGAATATTATATACCATAAAATAAATAACATAAATGAATGATTAAAATTTAGATCACTGACTCTGCATACTCTTGGATTTCTTGACAATTCTCTAGCACATACATTCTTGCTTGAGCCCATTCAATTAAGCTTAACTCTTTATATGTTTTTCCAAGTAAAGGCCTACCAGTTTGTGGAAAAGCTTTAATATCCAAATGCAATTGATCATCGCTTCCTTTGTAGTTTCTTCCAACACGATTCATGTTAGTCTCAGTATGACGTAAATACCTTGAGCAAAAGTGCATGCACTCTTGTACTTGTACACTATATGCTTCAGTAATGGATCCTTCTGGAGGTGCCTTATTTCTCATATATGATTTAAGTGTGCGCAAAAATTGCTCTATGAGATACATCTATTGAAACTGTACTAGACTAGCAAGTTTAGCCTCGTTCACAAGATGAATTATTAAATTTATCATGATGTCAAAAAATGAGGGCAGAAATATCTTCTCTAACTCAAAAAGTGTTAATGTAATTGTTTTCTCAAGTCTCTCTAGATTATTCAAATGCAACACTTTACACACAACTCTCATAAATATGTATATAACTTAATGATTGCTTCATAAACCTCTTTACCTAATAAACCAGGTATAGTCAGTGGAAGATATCAATCTAAAAACACGTGACAATCATGACATTTCATCCCATAAATCTTGCATTCATTGAGACTCACACAACTTAAAATGTTGGATGAATATCCATCTAAAACTTTAAGACCAATCCAAATTTGAAAAAATGCTCGTTTTTCATTTTTGAGACAGCATATAGCATGCAGGGTGAAATTCATACCTATCATTGCTTGTAGGAGTTCCATGAAGCTCCGGTCAAGTACCCTAGATTCTAAATCAAAATGAGTGTTGCTAGTATCTTTTGTTTTCCCCTCAATGTCCAATAAAGTGCTAGTTATATTATCACATACATTTTTTTCAATATGCATAACATCCAAATTATGCCAAATTCAAGTGTTCTCCAGTATGAAAGCTCAAAGAAGATGCTTTTCTTTTTCCAATTTCCAAGCAATGAAACATCTTTACGTTTTCTTTTCTTTGACATCTGACCAAATTTCACCTAATCAAAATAACAAAGTGAAAGTAAGAAATGTTAAGTAAAATGGAAATAACATACATAAATAAGTAAAAAAAAGAATTCAAACTTCACCTACAAACTTGATCATATTGTTTAACTGGACAATTGTTTTGGTGTTGTTCTCTTTTCTTTAGTGCCATTAAATACTTGAACATTTTTTCTCCAAGAATGATTGATTAGCAAGAAACGACGATGACCAAGATAACTTGTTTTACGTCTATTGTGAAGTCTATGAGATTAAGTATCTAGATTGCACATAGGACATGCTAACTTGCCTTTGGTGCTCTATCATGATAAATTAGCATAGACTAGAAAATCATTTATGGTCCACAAAAGCACTACATGTAACTAAAAATTACTTTTTGAAAATGCATCATATGTCTTAACTCCTATCTTCTAAAGGCATTTCAACTATTCTATCAATGGTTCTAAGTGTACATCAATATCATTTCCAGGAGCTTTATGACCAAGAATAAGAGGTGGCATCATGAAATATGGATCTTTGATGCAGAGCTACGGTAGGACGTTATAAGCAACTAACACAACTAACCATACACTATAAGAAGTGCTCGTATTATTAAATAGGTTAAAGCCATCACTTGTTAAATCGAGTCTAACATTACGTGGGTCTGCTAAGAAAGAAGGATGCTTTACATCAAAACTTTTCCAAGAAAAAGAATCCACTAGGTGTCTCATAGATTCATCATTACATAGTTTTTCCTTATGGCACCTCATATCTTTAGCAACATCTGCTGACATGTACAATCTTTGCAAGTGGGGAATTAATGGAAAATATCGCAAGACTTTATATGGAATCTTTTTTCTACAACTATGTTCATTAGTCAAATTTCCCATTTTCCCATCATTCTTCCATCTAGATTCACCACAAGTTAGACAAGCTTGAGGATCCTCATATTTGTTTCTATAAAGAATGCAATTAGATTCACCACAAGTTAGACAAGCTTGAGGATCCTCATATTTGTTTCTATAAAGAATGCAATCATTCACACAATCTTTTCATATGAAAGCCCTATATCTCGTGTAATTTTCCTACAATCAATATATGAGCAAGGAACCTTATTAACTTTAGGAAACCATGTTTTCATTATATACAATATACCATCAATTGCGGTTTCACTAATGCTACAGAGACATTTCCAATTCAATAGTTCAACAATGAATGATAGCACGGAAGATACCTCACAACCATGTTATAGCTCTTGTTTTAATTCTTGCAACAATCTATAAAACTTAACAACTTCATTATGGGAGTAAATTATACCTCGCGTCTTGAAAAAATTATTTTTACACTTTTTACATAGACAATGTGTTGATCTTCCCATATCATGAGGATCGAAAGCGAATTCAAGAAATTTAATAACTCCTTTTTCATACTCTGGCAATGTTCTATCAGAAATTTCCATCCAACTTTTATCTATCTCCATTATCCTATGCCACGAATTAATTAAAATTAAGACAAAAATTATGAAACAAAATTTTAAACTTGTCAAAAACTTCAAACTAACCAAATTGTGTAAAGCCACTCCAAGTTTGGTTGCAAATCAAAAACCATCTCAATAAACAAATAAAAGAATAGAATGATAAGAATATGATAAGTCATAATTTGACATCCTGATAGGCTTCACCAAATTAGGTATTCTTGCCCGTTAGGCTTTCTTAAATTACATGAGATATTTGTCTATTTCACCTAACTGTTTATCTTAGACGTGTGGTTTGGCCCTATTTTTCGTCCATTTCATGATCTTTTTACCTTTTGGGATTCATTCAACGAGAATTTGTTGAAACTTAGATTACACAGTCCATGTGTATATATTGGATGGTTACGAAACTCGAGAAAAGCTGGGTTGGTGATACCTGCAATTAAGTTAGAAAGCTGAGCTTGTGCTTTAACAATTAAAGTTGCTTTTCTTCATTCTATATTACATTGATTATAAATCAATGGTCCGAATAATTGACAATTAATGAAGGGACTCTTCTCATTTTGTTGTCATTTGACCACTGGTGAGTTTAAGCCTAAGAAAACATCTTTTGTGCCTGGATTTGGATCAACAAACTAGCATTAATGTCAAAAATTATGATTTAGCCAGATAATATACAGCATAGTTAAGGCTTAATTCTTCTGGACGCAAGATTGTTAACACATAATTCTTCCATTCATTGCACTGTTCTTGCAGAAAATAGAATTTACAAATTAGATAACGCTTAAATTTTGCATGCATTTCACTGTGCTAGGTATAGTAGAATTTACATCATCTTTGTCATTTGTGTTTGTATAAGAAATCGGGGTGGGTGATACATGTTACCAAATAAGATATCTTCAACTTTTCTGACTAGAAAGCTTTTGTTGATCCTTACATAACAAATGCGAAAATTGGAAGAATATCTTTCCATACACTGGACTCTTTTTCCCAGTAGCATGTGGCCATGTCATATTTGCAATTCGAGAGACATCAATAAGGAAATTAGTAGATAATATGTTTATAGCAAACCAATACAACAGCTGCAAATAGTTCACAAGTCTTATCAAGGTGCAGACATGCTAAATCAAATATTGTATTCAACTGTTATCGGCATTTTCAATTTCGCATATAGAATAAATCATAGTGAACAACATAGAAACAGAAAATAAACAGAAGTGTTATCATTTCCAATAAAATCAACTTTCCAGCTTAGGGTCTTTTTCTCTAGTGTTTTCTCAGCGTCACTACAAAGTTACTGGACATTTTATCTAAAAGCTATTGATCAGTGATCACAACTGAAACAGTTTTTATTACCATTTGTTTCATGCAAACTCAATATCGCTAAAGTTTTTTCCTCATCAATGCCTCATGGCAATTAGTTTTTGTCTCTTTTATGAATATGTTCTCTTTGCTTTATTTTGTCCTTTTTGTGTGATCATCTTTTTCTTTTTTTTTTTGTTATAATTAAAGTCTTTTTTCTTCCTTTTTTAAAATCTTCAAATTTTGCAATCATAACTCATCCTTTTTCTTTTTGCGTTCTAAATTTCTAACCCCTTTTCACATGCCTTTTTATTTCATTCCTAAATTTATTTTTTGTTCACTTATTGATCCTAAAAATATTTAAACCATATTTAAAACAGTAAGAATCCTTGATTTTTAGATTTAATGATTATATTTGTCTATTTTGGTAATCAAAACGTAAACCATTTTTCTCATATTTTCAGTTTGAAATTATAATGAAGAATATGGAATTGTAGAAAAAATATTAAGTGAACTTAACATCCTCCGTTCATATTAAAGTTGATCCAATTTAGAATTTTTTTCTTCTTCTCAAACATCTAATGGAAATATTCCATATAAATGTATGTTTACGGTAGAATGTTTAAAGAGGGAGGATTTTATAGAATAAAAGAAAATATTGTCAATACTAAGGATATTACTTATTGCAAAAAAGTATTATTTCATGTAAATGAGAAGATTGAAAATATTTCAAGAAACAAATAAAAAAGGAATAAGAAGGCTTATAATGTATCTTTCAAAGATGATGAAATACAACAAGTATTATATAAAGGAAAACTATTATCGACATAGATAGATTCTTAATTTCATCTAAAAACCACTCCTAGTTCTCAAAATATTCTAAAAAATATTTTGATTGATAAAGATGCTATTTTACGATATAAAAAGAGCTTGGATTATTTCATTATATCATTCATGTATACCTTTAAATACTTTTAGTTCATCCTTTTTAAAGAAGTAAGAGATGCTATTATAACGATAAGTCCAATATTTAAGGCACATTCTTATTATAAGATTCATGTATCTTTACTTCAAGAATTGAAGAAGGAATATTAGATGGTTGTGGATATATATAATTCTAGTTTGGGAATAATAAGATACACTATTATGTCTTATGGGCGGATTTATAAAAGATAAAGAATCTTGATTAATTTCTTAATTTATTGTAATATTAGAATAATGTTTATCAAGTCTGTATGATGCTTTTGACAAGGTAAAAAGCAATTATACTTTATTTGGATTATTTTCTAAAATTTTCTAGTGGGTTGGACCAAAAAATGTTATGTATTTTGTTATAAATAATGTAGCTAATAATGTATTAATTAGGTATATGTTATAATCAAATTATGAGTATATTTCTTAACCTTTGTGTAGTTCTCATTATCTAAATATCATTTTAAAAGATATTAGTTATATGTACTATATTTCTAATTTTGTTTCATGTATATCTAAGATCACAATTTTTTTTTCATAATCATATTACATTTTTATCTTTGTCAAGAAAGTAAGAAGATTAGGTTGAGAATGTGTCATGTTACTACTAGATTTGCAACTAAATTATAACTTTGAAAAGTGTTTACAATCATAATCAAGTACTTTAAAACTCAGTGAAAAGTAAACATTTTCTAGTTATAAGTTATCAAAGGATGTGAAAGAAAAGACGTTTATGTTATTATTCTAGATAATAAATTTTGGGGATAACAGATTCTAAAGTGCCCAATCTTTTGGAAAATTTTAAATTCAATCCCAAGCTTTTCAATTTTTCAATTAAGTGATAAATATTTTGTAACCTTAACAACTTAGTTCAAAATGTTAGTTCTATTAGTATTTTGCCAATTTGGCTAACAAAATATTTTTTATCCACGACATGTAAGTATCTATATGAAAAATTAATTGTCAACCAACCATCTATGTAGACTAAGACACTCAAATTAATATGCAAAAGAGGTTATAAGTTCGGTGTTTTAATCCACATAGAAGATTAGTTAATAATTAATTTTCTATGTGGAAGCCTATATGATGTGGACAAAAAATATTCCTTTAACCAAATTGGCAAAATATTAATAGAAATAACGTTTTGAGTTAAGTTATTAAGGTTATAAAAGGTGGGTCACATAATTGAAAATTTTAAAAGTTTAAGTAGAATTGAAAAGATCTCAAAGATTAGGCATATTAGAATTTGTCATCCCTAAATTTTGGGAACTTGAGAATTGTTGTCTTAGATGAGAAACTATCTTTGAAATATACATATGATGGTATATATATATATATAGTTTGCAAAACAATTATGAATCTTTTAAAGGAAAAGAGAAATAATGCAAGCCTTATACAGATATTATTAATTGATGCGAGGATAAACATCTTACTCAAAGGATCCATTTAGCTTCTTATTTTTTAAATCCTTATTAATTATATGGTGGAGATATATGTACAAATGTTGATATTGTGAGTTGTCTTTTTAATGTGATTGATTTTTTCAAATAAAGAACAATCAAAGGTAACTAATAAAATTAAATTGACGTAAAATTTAAAGGACTATAAAGAAAGAACTATGATGAAAAAAAGCAACATGGTAAGTTTTCATACATATACTTTATCCTTTATTTATTAATAATATATTTTTATTTATTGCAACTATTAATTTAAATCACAAATGAGTGATAAAGACTATTTAGTGAAAGTGCTCCAACAATGAGAAAATTTATTATTACATTACTTAGTCAAATGCCTTCTACATCACGTTGTGAATGTAATTGGAACGTTTTTTTTTAATATATTCATAAGAAGAAACAAAATTGCTTGGAGCATCAAAGACTCGATAACCTTATAAAAGTTACTTATAATTTTAGGATGAAGAATAGGTATTTTATTGATTGAATTTTATTTTCTAATAATTTCATTTTATCACTAGTTACATAATTAATCTATTCTATATTCAGAGAATTTAGTAAGAAGAGAGTAGATAATTCATTTGATATTGATTGTATTAACTATATAAACTTTTGGATCGAAAAAGAAGAATTATTGCTTAATCTAGATTATAATGAACTTAAAAAGGCAATTCATGAAGAAAATACATTGTCATGATAAATGAATTATGAACATCTACTGATAGTTAGTTAATATCATATTTTACATATATTTAAAATTAAAAATATAATGTATTATAATGAAAAGTGATTTAATTCATCACTGATTTGTTATTTATTTAAATGTAGTAGAAGATGTTAATGTAGGTACTTTGAATGAAATCATTGTTTATAAGTCTTTAAATAATCTGAAAGAATTAAGAAATTTTTTTATTGATGAGACATCACCTCCGTAAGAAACACTTTTTTAATTGATATTATTATTTCATTTTTATGCTAAATTTAATTTTAGTATGAATTATTAGAATTATTATTAATTGATTATAAATAAATAAATACTAATGTATTCTTTTTATTTTAATAAAAGTATCTTATTTTAATATCATTTTTATTTATTCTTATAATTTTTTTATTTTGTATTAACTTTATGATAGTCAAATACTGATTAGATCTTTGAACCTTAAATCTCTCTTTTTACCTGTTTGATTTTCAATCTAATTTTAAAATAGTGCTTTGTATATAAAAAGAAAATTTTAAAACTTTCGTAAATTATAACCATGTAATATGATACTTCTTAATAAATAATTTTCTAATAAAATATATCAAGTTGATAATATTTGTGCTCATCAAATGATTCTATTAAACTTGAAAATGTTCCAAAGTAAATAAACCTTTTTACACAAAATATCAATACTAAAAGTTATTAATATAATGTTGAATACCTAATTCTAGTACCATATTTCTTTGATAACCTCTTGAAGAAGTTTTATCATAATTTTTTAATAATCACTATTGTCACAAAAAAACATTATTTGAGAGTACTCGTAACTAGAAAGTACCTACATCATTTTGTAACTTAAAATTTGGTATATGAGAGATTTACGTATGTATCTATTAATGAATTATGAAGATTGATGTAGCAAAAAGCCATAACTAACACCCCAAATTATGAGATGATAGTGACTTGCACTATAACAAGGCAAACATTTGCCTACTTTTTTTTAGCCACGTTTTGAAAATTGTCACTAAAAGTAAGTTTTTTGCGATGCTTTTAAAAATTGTTGCCAAAGATAGTCTTGTTGCGATGATTTTGAAAATCGTCACCAAAAATACACTATTGGTGACACTTTTATAAAATCGTCGCAAAAGGATAGGCTATTGGCTACATTTCTAAAAAGCGCAGCTAAAAGTGGCACATTTAGTGTCGATTTTGAAAATTGTCACCAATGGTAAACCTTTTGGCGACGATATTTTCAAAATCGTTGGTTAAAAGTTAACCTTTTTGGCGATGATTGTCAAAATTGTTACCAAATATGGAACCTTTGGAAACGATTTTTTGAGAACCACTGCCAATGCTCTTTGACAACCATTTTGAAAATTATCGCCAAATAATATAGGAGGAAAATGAAAAAGTTTATAGGAGGGAAACGAAAACGAAATCCCTTCTCTTTGTATTTTCATTTTATATTTTGTTTCTTTATTGTTTTGGATTGTCTCTATCCATCTTTTTGAAGAGTCTCTGTTCTACTTCTTCTTAATAAAATTCTTCTGCTTTTTTAAATAATTTCACTTTTCTCAGAAAGATCATTAAGATGCTTCTCTAGTTGGTCCAATTGAACACTCAAATCCCTCTTTATGATCAAAGGTCTCACATTACTATAATCCATGTTACTATCTTCTTTTTTCTTGTTTTTTGCTGCCGATGCTATCCTTTTCTTCTTCCCTTGTTTATCGTCGTTTAGCTTGTTCTTATAGGCTATCGCTTTTCGCATATCCCAAAGCACATCTAATCCACTCAGTCCTCCACTTTATTGCTTCAAAATTTCTTGCTTGTTCATGCCTCACTCCTATTTCTTTTTCTGGGGTTTCTTTTTGAGAGTTGTCGAAGCACAGTCACAAGATGTGTAGCACCCCCTTACCGTCGAATACACACCAGGACGCCCGAAGGTCATTCCGGCACATATCCTACGATAAAGGCGCACTACGGTTAAATACTACGCTAACCCCACATGACATCATATCATTATTTCTGTCCGAGCATCATTAGAAAAGTCCACGATATTTTGAAACCAATTGTTTCCTCATTTCAA
>JANKYE010000224.1:7049970-7060653 GCA_032467995.1 Erythroxylum dillonii
ACTAAGGTTTTTAACAAGATTTAATTGATCGAGTTGATTAATTAAATTCTTGGACTTAAAGAGTTTTTAAGGTTGATTTTTCGAAACTTAGTGGATTTCAAACCCCGAAAATCATTTTGAACAATGATAACCTCCGCCCATTTTCAAGAGAGCTTTAGAATTTGATTTAAATCTTAGTTTTTACCAATTGCATAATTTCCTAAAAATCCAAAAAGATTCTTTTATACTTTTCTTTTCTTTAATTTTGATCAATCAATTCAAAACCCCTTTTTTATTGCTTTAATTGCACCATTCGACTTAGGTTAGTTTTAAAAATCAATTTCCCACGGTTCCAACGAGAGAGACGACCCGAGGTTTAGCTTGCTGCAATATTGGAATTAATTATTTTTGACCGATTTCCAAGGTCGATTTCTAAATCGAACGACAGAGCCGCGATCAGTAGCATTCAAGCTCCTTTGCATCTGTCAATAGCACATACTCAATAAATGAATACCTAGTATATGGTATGTGATCTCTAGTAGACCTCCTGAGTGGAAATTCTTGTTCCTTACCAAGTATCTCATATTGATCATCAGTTGCATCATTTACAGAAATATCAACCTCATCTGTATCTTATGTATTATCCTGAAGATCAACCTGATTTTCAACATCAACTGCATCAGGTTTAGGAGCTGAAGGAACTGGATCTAAATCAACCAAACCTTGAATCTGAGGTTTTAATTTCTCCACTTTGCCAACATCTTCAATAGTCTGATCTTCTGCGAGGACTATATCACGACTTCTAACAAGTTTCTTCTCAACAGGATCATAACACCAGTAGCCAAACTCATTTTGACCATAGCCAATGAAGATACATTGTCTTGTCTTGAAATCTAGCTTGGATCTTTCATCTTTAGGAACATGAACAAAACATTTGCAACCAAATACCCTTAAATGGTCATAGGAAGGCTTGCTACCATACTAGAATCTATCAGGAACATCTTTCTGTAAAGCAATAGTAGGAGTTAGATTGGTAACATGTGTAACTGCATACAATGCCTCGCCCCAAAAAGAATTAGGTAGTTTAGCATCTGCACGTACACTTTTAACTCTCTCCATCAAGGTTTTATTCATCTTTTCTGCCAAGCCATTTAGCTGTGGAGTCTTAGGAGGTGTCTTATGGTGTCTAATACCATGCTCTTTACAATATGAATTAAAAGGCCTATAGTATTCTCCTTCATTACCAGTGCGAACACATTTCAGCTTCTTGCCTATTTCTCTCTCAGCATTAGCATGAAATTCTTTAAATGCACCAAGTACTTGATCTTTCATCTTTAAAACCCGAACTTAAAGCTTCCTTGAGTGGTCATCAATAAAAGTCACAAAATATTGTGCACCACTAAATGACTTTTCCTTCCAAGAACCAGACACATCTGAGTGTACCAACTCAAGCAACTCTCCCATCCTGGAAGGAGGATAATGTTTAAAGGACACCCTTTTCTGTTTTCCAACCAAGCAATGAACACAAGTGTCTAGCTCTCCACCTTTCAAACCAGAAAGCAAATTCTTCTTAGCTAGAATATTCAGCCCCTTCTCACTGATGTGACTTAACCTCTTGTACCATAAATCTAAATAGCCATCACTCTCAACTGCATTCACAAGATTTGTAGGGATTGTAGTTTGTAACCAATATAAGCTTGAAGCTCTAAACCCTCTAGCCACAACCACGGACCCTTTATAAACCGTGTCGTGCTCAAGTAAATTTGTGTCATATCTATCATGATACAAATTTTCATAAGAGATCAAATTCAACCTCACATCTGGTGCATATTTAACATTTTTAAGTTCCAACTTCATTCCAAGGTTGGTCTCGATAGTCATAGTGTCAATTCCCACTACTTTGGATACAATTTCATTACCATCTGTAAAATTCCAAAATCACCAGGAGTATAGGATGTAAAGAGTTCTCTCCTTGAAGCAACATGGTGTGCAGCACCACTATCAAGTACCCAAAGAATCTCATTGCTAGCAACATTAATCATATCTCCATCATGAACAAATGCTAAATCAAATGAAGTAGTAACAGCAACTCGATCATTGTTATCATCATTTTCCTTCTTTTTTTGCTTGCCTTTTTCACCCTTGTTCTCCCTCTTCCACTTAAAACAATACTTCTTGATGTGCCCCAGTTTACCACAATAATGACATTTAAGGTTCTTATACCTCGACTTTGATTTACTCTCGCTCTTGCCTCTATTACTATGATCTTGACTTTTGCTTTTACTTCTCCCCTTACTTTCAGTAACCAAAATATCTGATTGTGATGTGGAAGTCCCCTAAGTTCTCCTTCTCACTTCTTCATTCAGAACACCACTCTTCACATACTGCATGGTTACAATAACATCAAGAGCAGAATTTGTAAAAGATACTTTAAAGTTCTCTTAAGTATCAGGGAATGTATTCAACAACAAAATTCCCACAATGTCCTCATCAAATTTCACGCTTATACCGGACAATTGATCAAAGATTCCCTGAAATTCATTCACATGGTCAAGAACCGAGCTCCCTTTTTTATACTGCAAGCGTATGGCTTATTTAAGCAAAATAACTTGTTGTTCCCAGTTTTAGAAGCATACAAAGATTCAAGCTTCTCCCATAAAGTCTTGGCGTGTGTGTCATTGACAATATGATTCAATACATTTTCCTCAACCCATTGTCTAATAAAGCCACATACTTGTTGATGCTCAAACTCTCATTCTTCATCAGACTTAGACTCAGGCTTATTAGTAGCAAATACAGGCAAATGCAACTTCTTTAAATATAGAAGATCTTTCATCTTTCCTTTCCAAATGTGATAGTTTGTGCCATCCAAAAAAATCATTTTACTCATATTTACCTCCATCATTCAAACAAGCAAAAAAGACCCAATTAACAAATTAATTAGGCTTTGATACCACTGTGTTAGGAAGGAAGCGGGTATAACACACGCAACAATCAATCAATAAATCTTTCCTCACTTGAATGAATCTATTAGGAGTAATAATGAGCAAAATTTGCAGCAAACTAAATGATCACAAGCTACCTTAGCAATGCACAAATAAAAAAACAAATAACAAAACACTAATTATTTAACGTAGCAAAAACTCCTTCGGTGTGAAAGATAAAAACCACGGGACCTCTCTTGGTCCAAGCAAATGAAATCCACTATCACAAATACTGTCTTACAGAGATCAACAGCCACAATAATCCAAAATCAAAGGCTTAATCTCATATAACCACAAATCAAAGTAGAGAACTACACTAAGGGAGCAATCACAACAAAAGGCTTCTATTCTAACAAATTCTGGAAAAGTTCCAGCCGTCCAAATCTAATCTTCACCATTCAAAATAAAGAACAATGAGTAAGGAACATTCTCACCAAAATTCAGCCCTATTGGACAAAGAATGACAAACCAAAATCAGAATATAGTGAAGCTCGTCAGTTCTAAAAATACCTTGAGACCAACCCAGTTTTGGAATCAAAAACTCAACCTCCAGACATCCAAACCAAATCTCCGCCATTCAAAATGAAGAATAATATGTCTTCAAACTGTATACCAAAAATGAGACCGATCCAACGGTAAGCAACTTCTCAATTGCTAGAAATGTAAAACGGGTCGGGGTGAAAATTTTCTCCTTTTGTGTAGGTTGAAAGAAAACCAATTCACTCTCTTCTCTCACTCTCTCTCGGTAGCTGAAATTTGGTTGAATAGCAAGACAAAAATTAGCCCTAATGGGCTCAAAAGAAAGTGAGTTTCAACAAATTTTGGGTTTTACCACATATGAGGGAACCCAAACCCAAACCCAACAGAAATATGTATATATAAACATATAATGTTCATAGTTTAATATCTATTTTTAATGTGACATTGACTATCTTCTAATTTTTCAATTAATTTATAACCCAAGTTTTAACTCAATTAAGAAAAGAAATATTTGATTAAGATGTAATGAGTCATTTTATTACATGTTTAATTTTGATAAAAATGTTAATATCTGAATTGCTTAGTATCTGAAAGGAAATAAAAAATGGTTTATTACAAATTATTAGTTAATGTTCAAATATTTTTAAAATATAAAACATAGTTGCTTTTTTTAGTATTTTAAAATTAAGTTATGATACTTTACGAGTGTATAATATTTGATTAATTTTATAATGTTTAGAGTTTATCACATATTTTAAAGCATCATATGCTGTACTGTATTTGAAATTATGCGAGGTTTGTAGAATTTGACTAGTCTATACACTAACCTAAACGATGTCTGTTTTCTACGTTCAGTCATAACCCCGCATATGCTACAGAGCCAACCCTCCTGTTTTTTTTTTTTCTCTTTTTCTTTGTTTTAGCAAATATCAATCTCAAATTTACTTTCAAAATCATTAATCTGATACTATTTTATTTTGCTACTACATTGCTTGAAGGATAAATTGTACAACAATTACAATTTCAAAGATGGAATTAACTTCAAAATTCAAATGCTATCAATTGAATATTTAATTTCATTAGTATATTAACATTAGCCTAATGTTATAATCTTTATATATTGATCAATGATAATGAACTAATACTTACAAAAATTAATCATTATTTCCTGATTATTTATGTGAATTTCTAAATTAAGGTATAGGCCAATTTTATTTTTAACAGATGAAGTAGACAATACTTGGCGTTAGATCAAGATTTACTTAATTACATAAATTATTAGATTAGGTGCCTAGTTCATAAATTTAAAATTTAGATTAATATTAAAAGTTTTTTGATATGTAATCTTTTGTTAGTTTTCACTTCATACAATAATTTATAAATTATATATTTAATAAAAGCTTTTAAGGCAAGGGGTGTCTTGTGCCTCTTTACAAGAAGTCTTGGGTGAGTCTCTCTTGTTCAAGCCAACAACCTCCAATGGAAAGAGACTTTGAAAGCACAAGCGTCTCCTTTCTATATTTCTGACTTTGGTTTTTTACAATTTACCCTTCTGTCATGTTTCCAATTTCCAAATTCCATTTTTGGAATATGTCAGTTTTTTATTCCCAGCCTTGCAAGTCTTACCATTTACCAACAAAAGCTTTATTTTTAATTTTGATATTGGAATCACAACTCACAACACTTAAAGGCTCTGTTTTTTTCCTCTGTTATAACTCCGGGAATGGATGAATATGTCATTTATCATTATCATGTACATAACGGCCCCCTTCGATTTCTGACATCTTCATTCCCCTTAAATACATACATGCCCCTTTTATAGTCCCCACACCACAATTTACTCTCCCCGATACTCGCTCCTTTTTCCTAGTAGAAACTGAAGAGAACTGCTCCTTCCAACTTACCATGGCTAAGGTGACTTTCTTATCTCTATTCTTATTCCCTTTTTTCTATGGGATCGGTTTTTATGGTGTTTTTGTTCCGATGTGTTTCTGTTGTTTGCAGAAGCAGAATATCAACAACAACCACAGCAATACCGACGACGACGACAAGAACAAAGGAGACAAGACGGACCAAGTGAATAAGAAGAAAGGAGAGAAAAATGAGGATAGTAAAAATCAAACCACTGTTATTTTGAAAGTGGAGATGCACTGCGGGGGCTGCGCGTCTAAGATTGCCAAACTTGCTCGTGGCCTTGAAGGTAGGTATTTTAGAAACGTCATCTCTTTCTGTCATGACCATCCCTCTCTCCATCTTTATCTTTCTCCTTGATTAATTGACATGAGAAAACTGATCCATCAGCTTTAAATAAGTGTTCTGCTCTATTTCTGCTTGCCCTCGATGTTTATGGTTGTTTTTCAAAATCCTCTTAACTTGGTTTTGATATTAGGGGTTGAGAATGCTAAGGCAGAGATGGTTTCCAACAAGTTGACGGTGATCGGCAAAGTTAATCCCTTGAAGATTCAAGAGGATCTCCACCTCAAGACCAAGAAAAAAGTTGACCTCATCTCTCCGCAGCTCAAAAAAGAAGACCCCAACACCAAGAAAGATGAGAAGAAATCCAACGACAAGAAACCGGATGATAATGCCAGTAATACTAAGAAACCTAAGGAGGTAGCAATGAATCGCTAGTTTTTTTCCGATATACCATAAAAAGTTCAATCGCCGTTCTTCGACACAGGGGGCATTTTAATGTTGTTCCTATTTAACCAAAGTATGTGGGTGGATTCCATTGTAGTCTGGTCTGGTGTTTACTTCTTTAACTCAGAGAGTGCTTTCAAATCACAAACTCATCAAACATGTCTAATTTCATTACTTAGACGTTACATTACCGTGTCAAGTGGGGTGGCGCATTTTAGCGAAGCAATTTTAATACGATATCCAAATTATGATTAATTTAATGTTGTAGCCACCGGTGACGATGGCGGTACTCAAAGTGGCGTTTCACTGCCAAGGTTGCATTGAGAAGATTCAGAGAATTGTCTACAAGACCAAAGGTGACCTTATTATTCCGTAAACCACCCCAAACACTCAATACTCGCGTCCATTTCGCTCACCGTAACGGTGTTATGGTTTTTGTTCTTACAGGATTGCAAGAGATGTCGCTGGACAAGCAGAAAGAGACGGTGACGGTCAAAGGGACAATGGACGTGAAGGCCTTGACTGACACTCTTAAGGACAGACTCAAGAGAAGCGTCGAGATCGTTCCGGCTAAGAAGGAGAAAGACGGCGGCGGCGGCGGCGGTGATAAAGATGAAGGCGGGGAGGGAGCAGGAAAGAAGAAGAAAAAGGGAGGTGATGGTGGCGCTGGCGGCGGTGGGCAGGAGAAGAGTGGCGGAGCTGACGTCGCCACAGTTGACAGTAACCGGATGGAATTCATGGTTCAACCCGGGTACGGGCACGGTTATGGGTACATGGGTCAGCCTGTATACGGAAATGGGTATGTTGGTCAACCCGTGGTGGCCAATTGCAATTACATAGGTCCGCCTGTCTATCCATGTGGCCCTGCCCCAAATTACGGCTATGGTTATTGGTACGGGCAGGTGGCGGGTTACCCAGCTCACTTGAAATTCAGCGACGAGAACCCTAATGCCTGCTCAATTATGTAGTTACTAGTTTATAACTTAGCCCTAGTAGGCGGTTTGCTCGACTTTGAATGTGGGAACAAAAAATGTAAATAAAATAGAGTTGGGTATGTTGATGGAAAATTTTTGGGTATTGGTTGGGCAAAGTGCAAACAAAGAGTCAGTTATTTGGTTGGGAATATGCAACTTATCTTCTATTCAAGGTAATACGAGGTTTTGAACTTGGAAGTATTACTAAATGTAGCGATTATTTTGTTAAATCAAACAAATAAATATGGAAGTAAAACCAAATTGGTAATTATATACCTATGTTTATATGCTGCCCGGGTTGGGCTAATCTCTTGGTAATTAGCTGTAGTAGAATGAAGAAGTGGCTTTCTTGCTTTTGGTGAAACAGACAGTACTGGCCACTGAGAGGCGCGGGAACACAAGTCTCAGACTGACAGGGTCGCACTCGAACTACAAATATGGTGGAATATTCTTTGTTATAAAAGTTATTTCACCAACTACCAATCGAATAAGTAGTAACCACTAACAGCTACTGCCAGGCCCTCTCAACCTTTCATGGCCTATGCTAAAAAACTTTGTTACTGAAAACACGTGTTGACAGTAGGGCAGAATCAAACCTTTTATACCCACCACGCATCCGTTAGAAGCGGCACCTCCCAGACGTCATTTTTGAGTGCGAGGAAGAATTACACTGGGCGAATCCACTCCCTAGGATTCGAACCCGCGACGTGGAGGCAGCCTAGTCCCATACCTGGACGCTCTGATACCACTTTGCTACTGAAAACACATGTTGACAGTAGGGCAGAATCAAACCTTTTATACCCCTCTTAACCTTTCATGGCCTATGCTATACAGCTCCTCCAGTTTGTACATTATGCAGAAACTCATATGGTTATGATATTCTCTTTTTTTTTTTAATCAAAGTAAGCGCTTTTCCTTGATTTTAAGAAGAACCCAGCAGTGTCAGTGAGTTCCCTAGGGAGGGAAGAGAAGGGAGTGTTATACTCAGAGAGCGGAATGTCCGTATTCCTTTGTCCTCTCGAACCTGTCTTCCACAACATCATCATGCACCGCAACGACAAATAAAATAAATATTGTATTTTGTATACATACGTAAAATACATACCTGCGTACAGCTTATTTGAGACGGCTCGGCTGTCCTGTTTTTGGAATTTTGCTTGTCCTTTTTGTCAGGCATTTTCCTGGAACATGGGTCGTTTTGTGTGCGTCACCACCACATCTGCAAGCTAGCAAGCAGTACTACTACGTAGCTATCTGCTGCCAGCTTCTCTGTACTGATTCAAGTGTGGTTCAAAAAACAAAACACCTGCCTGCCTAGTATGATTTACGGATTGGTATCACCGTGAGCGGAATGGCAAGAAATTCCGGTTCCCCCTTATCCTCTAAAGCTGCACTTTAGGGTACTCAAAAATTCTTAAGTGTTTCCTTTAGAACAGACCATTCATCATTTTCCTCATCAAGTTTATGTAATGAGTAAAAACCATGTTCCACAGAGTTCTATTTTTCCCCCCTAAAAAACTTCTATACAAAGAGGAGGCGTTAGGCTTGGGCATGTAATAATAATACCTTTTACGTATACACGTGCATGCATAGTGACTCCACTCATTCTCATCCGAATCATATATAATGCACGTAATATGGTGTATGTGATATGGTGCAATTAACATATTGTGACATGGCTCCCCTCTTCCCTTTTTGTTGCCTTTTCTCTCAAGTATGCAAACAACTTGCATAGAAAAAGGGTGGAAGAAGCTGGCTGCTGCATGTCAACAAAATCACTTTTCAAAGACTTTTGTTTTGCTAAAAAAATGTCACAACCCACATGCAAATGTCACGGTGACAGCAATAAAGACAAATCTTTTCGTGTTTACGTACATATCATGACAAGTAAGAAGGGGGCAAGTGTCGGTGAGTGAACGAAAACACATATGTACATTGCCAAATGCAACACTAGTGCAGTCCATACTGTTGTCTAATTAAATTACGAGTAATTTGGTTAGCAAGAAGTTGGTGTGATTCTTTATATTCTTTTGGTAAATGATTATTTATGTTTCTTGTTTCATATATATATATACTTCAATTTCGTATATTCAATATGGGAATGTTGGTTGACGAGATTCCAAATACATGTGAAGGGAAGTTCTTTAAATCCTTTTTCCTCTGCACGTGATGATTAAAAGAATTCAATCCCATTTGGACGCTAATGGATCATGTTAAAAAAAAAAAGTGGACCCTATAAAGATAAAAGCATGTCTTTTTTCATTGGAAGGGAAGACCATTAGACCAAGACTTGACCTAAATATACAGCACGGTCAAGATTCCTCTCCTATTTACCAAATGTTCATTAATCGTCAGATTACCCCACGTTAAGTAACCACAGAGACTTTAGACAAACAGGTCAAAGCTTTTACTTAATCCATGCACTACAACTTAACGAAATCAGTGTATTGTGTTGATTATAATTTATAGTGGTTGGCTGAATAGAAAGCCCAATTCCCAATTCCATCTTAAGGTAAAAAGGAAAAATATCGAAGTAGGAAGGGAACAACCTTCGTGGATTGTCACAACATGTGAAAGCAAAGTTGAAATGGTTTGTGCTTGGGAATGGTGAATCTCTGAGGGGATGATAACCATAACGAATACTATGTAGAATTTATGTTTCAGTTGAGTATGTATATTGACATTGGGGGGAAGTGCTCCGCTTCGGATGAGTGACCCAAATGCATCAAAAACATCTGCATTACTACTCACTAATGGGCTCTATTACATTTTAGGCAGAAACAGGGCTTCCATTTTTTATTTCGGCTGATCTTCCTTCTAGTAGTTTTAAAGTTGAAAGTTTCGCAGTTAACAAATATATATTTGGAAGTGAAACTTTCTTATCGAAGAATTAGTTATCAAGACTAAAGGAGTTGTGAATTTATATAACAATAGCTAAGAAGGAAGACTATAGAATTACAGATGATACAAAATATTTTTAACAACAATTAACCGACTCAAAGTAATAAAGTTTATTACCCTCAAACTAGTAAGACCATATATTATAAACATTTAGCTTAAATATAGATATTTAAAATTGAAGGCCAATGACGATGTTTAATTAGATTTAATAAAAAGATTAGCTAATTGTGTTAGAAGCTGAGAGAAAAAACAACCGAAAAGCAACTCTCTAAAAGGTCAACTTAATGGAAACAACAAAGTACTCTTGATATGTGTATATTTGTCCAATATTTATGTTTTAATTGTCCTCTTTTACTCCTCTTGATTGATTCAATTATTAGGACTTAACTTGATTTTATGTTTCCTTGTAGGAAATTATAACTTTTACATGATGTTGGGAATTAAGAGTAAATCAATGGCAATTAAAAAGAAAAGAAGATAGCAGCCAGCAAGGTGGACAGGTGTTGGCCCAAAATAGCATTAGAGGGGCCCATGGGTTACAAGAATTAAAGAGAAGAGCAACAAATTAACTAGCAGGTGCGTTTTAGGAGCAGCAAAATCAATCCAGGGGAGTCACGCACAAGCATCACGTGGAGCAAATTTTAGGACATCACCTAGCAAGGCACAAACGACGACGCAATAGGAGCTGGGCAGAAGACACACAAGCAAGTTTTAAAACATGACAA
>JANKYE010000224.1:7089282-7101586 GCA_032467995.1 Erythroxylum dillonii
GGATTTTGGAAGATTATAAGTGTAAATGATGTTAGGAAGGTTGTATGAAGCATGAAAGAAGGTTTGGAGGGGTTTAGGGAAGCCCCATGTTTGTTTAACGGACCTTCTCGGGTCAAAAAGGACCCCTTTCATCGCCCATGTCCGTTAAATGGACATGGAAGTCCGTTTAACGGACTTTCTCGGGTGAAATGGGAAAGTTTACCTGATATATGTTCGTTTAACGGACATGCACGGGCAAGATTGCAATAATTGACACTGTTAGAGGCCGAAGCAGGTTTTGTGGTCTTCATGAAAGTTTTAGCTTTTGAAGTCTACTTTCTAATGGTTCAAAAACAAAAGCAATCCGACTTCTATATTGAAAGTTTTGGCGATCGCACCAAGAGAGGTTCCAATCGATTTGGGATTAAAACATGTGTGATTCTTTTGATCATAACTCCCTCATCCGACCTCAAAATGAAGTGATTATTAGACCAATAGATTCCTAAGACATGTATCGATCTCTCCATAAAAATTTGTATCATTTGGAGTTGATTTAAGAAAATTTGTATTAGAACAAGTGAGAGGTCGGTCAGGAGAGCATGATTAGGGTTTGAGCAGACTTGAGCTTTTTAAGCATATCTTGAGCTATAGAGCTCCAATTGAGATGATTCTTTCTTTAAAGTGAACTAGAGACTTAGAGCTATGGTTTCTATGAAGAAGTCAAATTGAAATTCAGATTTGAAGATTTCCAAATTCTGTACACAAGTAGTGAAAATGAGTTCAAACATGGTGACTGATTTGTATGGACATGCCATTGAACAAGTTTAGAGTAAATTTTTGGGACGTTATGTGAAAAAAAATTATGATGGCTAATGAGGGTTCAATGAAAGAACCTTTCAAGTTAATGTGCATGCTCACGTTTCATGATTATCAGAGCGCGCGTTGGACTCTGGAATCAAGCGGGGCCCAACAGACGAATGAGTAAGCAAGAGAGTTGGGTTCCCAAAACGGGATCCAACAAAGATGGATGTGAAAAGCATTATTAATGCAACCACTATTAGTAGAATGGGATTAAAGATTGAAGACAAGGCGGATATAGGTTCTACGCCGAAATCAAGGTCTGAAGGGGAGCATATAGTAAGACGGAGTAGGAGTGAACGTGTTACATCTGCAAGAAAGACAAAAACGCAACCCAAAAGGAGAACATCTACAGAAGAAAAGACAGAGAAATCATCAGATGTATCAATAAAAGCTAAGACGATTTCACATAGAGAAGAAAGCCAGGTTATACAATCAGCACAGCAAGTGTCATTGAAGAGAAAGGGAGAGACACTTCATTTAGAAAAATCTAAACAATCAAGAAGGTCACCAAGACTATTGACCTTACATCAATAAGAACAAAAGAAACAGAAAGGTTTGACTCTTGGCGAAGATTCTAAAAAGCCAGAGAAAGCACATCAGGCTACTAGATCAATGATCTCAATTTTGCACAGTCAACCAGCAAAATCATCTAAAAAGAAAAAAATTAAGAGGAAATTAGTGTTTGAGAGGAAGAAGCCTTAACAACAGCTTTCTCATAAACTGGCAGAAGAATAAAAGAAGCAGAAGCCCAGTTAGAAAAAGAGTTTTTCATCTGATGTTCAACAGAAGACAAAGACAGTTGAACACCAATTGGCACGTTATGATTCTTCTCAACCTATCAGCAAGAAGGATTTGAGAATGAAGGTTATAGAAGAATCAGTACCTGTTTGAAGCAGAAACTCAGTTATTATAAGAGAACCTTCAAAAATGCTAGTCAAGGTACAAGTTGACCCTATACTGATCAATGATCAATCAATATATCTTTTAAATCATAAAGAAAGAAGACTATATGGTATTCTGCGAGATGAAAAGACATAACCATATCTAATGAAGATATCAAAGGATTGGTATACAATTTATCCGATTACAAGTAGAACATTGACCAAAATTGTGCCACACATACAACCGAGATCTTCAAACCTTATGCGAAATGAAGAAAAAGAGAAAAAGAAGTTGTTCCTGAAGGAAATAAAGATGATCTTACAGAAGATCAGGTTCAAGCAGTTGTGAAGAACATAGATGATGCATGTAATGCAGCTCAACCTGGAGGTATCTATGTTCCACATCATATCTCAAAACCATCAGGAAGTCAGTTTAGAGTTTCCACCACAGATGCAAACTTCAAGGTAGTTGGAAAAGTGATAAAAGGACAGTACAGAACTATCATGGTTGAAGGTATCAATTTTAACTTAGAGACCTTTGTGCATTTGATCATGCATTTTAGACCTTTAAGTTTTATACCGTCAATTAAAGAAGTGTTACACCTTCTTGGACAACCAGTTCCTAAACTACCTATACCTGATGATCTTGATCTCCTAGAAGGAAAACAAACCTTCAAACCTCCCACAATCAAAATCATAGATTTATATGTTTTACCTTCAGAACCATCTGTTTTTAAAAACTTCCATCCACCGAGTGAAACACAACGAGATTCGACTGTTGTTTTGGAGGAAGCTAGTCACACATAGCAGAAAATTAAAAAAGCTTTAGTAAAAATTTTTTGGGAAAATTCATACTAAGGTTGATGACCTGAGTGACTCAGTGGGTGATCTTCATGAGGAAGTAGCATATCTACGGGTTACTATTGAACAAGACCTTAAGATGATCCTCATTGATATGCAACATATGTTTTCTAAAATTATGAAGTGTCTTCATTGGAATTTTTAATTAATAACAAATAGGGGGAGAAGAGAAGAAGAAAGAAAGCCTATTGGGAGACAAGAAGCGAAGATAGAAAAGTACACAAGTTTTTTGTTTGTTTCGTTTTGTTTGGCATATATGTATTTCATATATGCATGTGCTTTTCTTATATTCGTTTATTCATTTGAATTTCATCTTATCTTTCTAAAATTATGATTATTTATTATCATCGAAAATGAGGAGATTGTTAAGTCAAGAAGACCATTTCTATTAATTTTGGTGACAATCAAATAATAATAATCTTAGAAATAAATAAACTGTTTTGATAAGTTTGTTAAGTGTGTAGAAAAATGTAAGTATCATTTAGTCATCCCAGACGACACATCATCACAGACGAAGCACAAAACACAGACGAAGTGTAAAACACAGACGAAGCGACAAAATTAGACGATACAAAGAAGAAGATACTCTAGAACATCAAACAATTAGTTCGTTGGAGATAGTTACAGAACTCAACTAAATAATGGTTTCTAGAAGAAACAAGAAGCAAGTTCTCAAGAAGCAGTTGGAGATTTAGGCTATAAATACTAGTCCTAGTCAAAGAATGAAATAACTTTTTGTTTACTTAGAAAAATTTTGTATTCAAAGTGCGAAACAAGAGAGCAAATACTACTATAACGAAAAGCTCACAATATCTTTCTAGTGAAAGAAAAAAAATTCTAAAGCCTGGAGAGGTTAAGATAGTAGAAAGAATACTTTGTGAAAGAGACCTGAAGAGGCTTTGGAAGGGAAGAAAGAATACTTGTAAAGTTGAAGAGTATAGTAAAATCTTAGACGAACTCTGAGGACTGGATGTAGCCTAAGATTTGAGGTGAACTAGTATAAAATCGCAGTGTCTATTTTCTAACCTTACACTTTATTTTTCTTGTTGTTAGACTAGTAGATAAAAATTACTTGCGATTCAAATATGTATCAACTTTAGTAAAAGTATCTTTAGTATTCATTTGATAGTTGAAAAGATTTTCAAGAAATATCAAAAGATTTATATTCTCGAAAAGAATACACAATTCAACCCCCTTCTTGTGTATTTTGTATACTTTACGTGATTCCTATATTAATAAGCGATTTAGTTCAGTGTTTGGTTATAAATCGAAATGCTTCAATGTTATGTTATAATTGTTAATAATTATCTTGCTAGAAGTTAAGTGCAATTGATATATGCTAAACTACTGAAAAACTATCTTCAACTTCTTTGGACAAATTTAAATGAGTGTGTATTTAGAAAAGTTAATTGGTTGTCCTATCTCACCATTCAAATGTTGTAATATGACCTTGCACTTTAATATATATGTTTATTCATTTTAATTATGTTAAGTGCACTTTTTAAGTTCTAAAAATTAATAAAATATAATGCAAATTAACTATTAAGCGTTCAACGTTAAACTAACTCGATGAAACTTAATGTAACGTAAGACTATTTTGTGAATGCTCTTCTTTATCCTTAATTAGATTACGTGATAATAATAAAGTTTTAAATACTAAAATTCACAATTTTAATAAAAGTTTAGAAATATATGTTCGAACTTTTATTGTATAAAAATATATAAAATCAAATCATAAAAATTAAATACTAATTGTTTTGTTTATTTGTTATTTTATTAAACTATATCATTTACATACATAATTTTTTTGTTATATTAAAAAGTATAAAGACTCTTAACTCTTTAGGTAACTATTTAAACACTTTTTTCCCTATTTAATCATTAGTTATAATGATAATCCATGCCCAAATATTGTGTTTTCTTATTTGATATATTGTAAAAGAAAAATTATACACATTCATTTAAATTTATGTATGATTTGTGGATGTTGGAAATGCCCATTGTTTTATGAATGTATTGTGATTGCTGGAAATGGAAATGGAAATTGTTGAAAATTGCTGGAAATGGAAATGAAATTATTTATGATTTGTGGATGCTGGAAATAGAAATTGTTTATGCATGATTTATGGATGTTGGAAATGCCCATTGTTTTTATGAATGTATTGTGATTGTTGGCTATGGAAATGGAAATTGTTGAAAATTGTTGGAAATGGAAATGAAATTATATATGATTTGTGGATGTTGGAAATAGAAATTGTTTAGGTATGATTTGTGAAAGTTGGAAATTGAAATTGTTTTATGAATGTATTGTGATTATTAGAAATGGAAATGGAAATGGAAATGGAAATTGTTGAAAATTGTTGGAAATGGAAATAAAATTATGTATGATTTGTGAATGTTGGAAATATAAATTGTTTATGTATGATTTGTGGATGTTGTAAATGCCCATTGTTTTGTGAATGTATTGTGATTGTTGGAAATGGAAATGGAAATGAAAATTGTTAAAAATTGTTGAAAATAGAAAGGAAATTATGTATGATTTATGGATGTTGAAAATAGAAATTGTTTATGTATAATTTGTGGAAGTTGAAAATGGAAATTGTTTATGCGTGTTTTGTGATTGTTGGCATTGTAAATTGTTGAAAATATAAATGGAATTATGAATGTTTTTTATTATTGGAAATACAAATTGTTGAAAATGGAAATTGTTGATGTTTTTTTTGTTATTATATATATTGAATGTTTTGAATTATTAGTTTTTGACTTATAGTGAATTGTGTTCCATGAAATTGAATTGTGTGTAATGTAATCATACAGAATGAGTTATATTATATAAGATAGATATGCATATTGTGTACTGAAAGTATGTGTTATTTATTTTTATATGTACAGATAAATGAAAGAAAGTTTAAGTACTCCTGATCAACCCACTTTAGGAAGATATAGTGATACAGCTTAGGCTCATGTTGCATTGGTTCCCGGTATGAAGAACTATACTATCTGCTTGTTTTGTAACAAGCAGTTGAAAGGTGGAGGAATCAACCAATTAAAAAAAATTAGCTGGGGTTAAAGAAGATGTGGAACCTTGTAAAAAAAGTAAGTCATGATGTGAAGTGACAGATGAAAACATTGCTTGATGAATATCAATATGAGAGAGATGGAAGGGAAAGATTGAATTTTAAAATTGGTAGTGGAAGTTCGTTTTCTAGTTTCCGTGGTGATTTTGGAAATGTTGAAGGTGGAACTAGAAGTGGAAGTGGTAATGGTAGTGGTGGTAATGGTACTGGTAATGTTCCATCTCAAGCTCAAGAAGAATCTGATATAAGGAAGAGAAGAAGACAGGTGACTAGTTTCTTTGCACCATGAATTGAACCCGACCTTCAATTCGTAGTGCAATGCAATCAAGAGATGCGACTCATAATGTCGAATGACAGTAGCTAGATGGTGGTATGATATAGGTTCGTCATTTAATGCTTCTTAGTCTTATTATTATCAACCTATGATGGATGCAATAGCCTCTTATGATCAAGGATACAAAGATCCTTCGATTGATGACTTAAGAGGTAAACTTTTAAGTTGTGTTGTTTCTAAAATTAGAAGTTATTTGGCTAAAAGAAGAGTGAATTAGGGTACTTATGGATGTTCAATCATGTGTGATAGTTGGACAAATAGGAGAAAAAAGCCTATTATAAATTTTTTGTTTATTCTTCAAATGGTTCTACGTTTTCAAAATCTATTGATGCATCTGACCTTATTACAAGTACTGAGACTTTGTTTGCGATATTTGATGAAGTTGTGAATAAAGTAGGGTTGGAAAACATTGTTCAGTTTATTACTAATAATACTTCCGCCTATAAAACGGCAGGAAAAGGTTATAGAATACGTATAATTCATTTTTTTGGACTCCTTGTGTTGCACATTGCATTGACCTAATGCTGGAGAATATAGGGGATCCTAGGTATTTTCTTGTTATTGATGAGACCATATGAAGAAAGCTAAAAAGGAGACAAAGTTCATTTATAATCGTGCATAGGTATCGAATTTAATGAAAAAGGAATTTACTAATAGTAGGAATTTGTGTCATCCTGTTGTGACAAGATTTGCCACAAATTGCTTATCACTTCAATATTTTGTTTCGATGAAGAAAGAGTTAAGATAAGCGTTTACAAGTGATAAGTGGATTGCATCTCAGCATGCTAGGTCTAATGCTAGAGTGGAGGTTTGTAATATTATAATGGAAGATAGAGAATTTTGGTCTTAATGTCAATTTGTTATCCAAGTTTGTGAGCCTTTGGTGAGGGTCGCTTAGCTGATAGTAAAGAAAAGCCAGCAAGAGGTTATATTTTTATGTCATAGAGAGAGCGACGAAAGCAATCAAGGCCAATCTTAAACATTGGTCTTCTTTATACACACCATATCTTTTAATCATTAATGAGAGAATGGAAAGATAACTTTCTTCTCTATTGTTTGCAGGTGGAGCATTTTTGAATCATAGTGTGTATTTTAGATTGGATCTTACAAAGCAAGCTGAAGTTAATAGAGGAATGCTTTTAACTATTACAACAATTGTTAGCATTAATGCGATGCAAGATCTTTTAAGCTCACAAATAGAGCTTTACAAGTTGTCTTATGAGGATTTTGGAATGCCAATTGCTATTCGATAAAGAGGAAAACTTTCTCCAGGTATTAGTTATTTTCTTTTTCTTATTTATTGAAAATTAATTATCATATCTTATAACTTACAGTTTCTTAGTGGGATAAATTCAAAAATGTTGTTCCAGAATTAAAAAGGTTTGTCATTCGAATTTTAAGTCAATGTGTGAGTGCAACAGGTTGTGATCGAAACTGAAGCACATTTGAATTTATCCACTAAAAGAAAAGGAATAGATTGGAGCATAAGAGGTTGAATGACTTGGTTTTCGTTCGTTACAATTTAAAGCTTCACGAAAGGTATGCCATTTTCATTATTATCATTATTAATTTCGATATAATTTCGTATAATTTTCTAATAATTAAATTTAATTATTTACTAGGAGTCTTAATAGCACAAGTAGTTCAATTGATCCAATTTCCATTGATAATATTGATCTTTTGGCATATTGGGTTTCTGAAAAACCGAATTTAGTTGATGTGAATGATTTGGAAGATAATCTTGGATAAGAAAGTATTAACATGTCATTTGATGTATTAAATTTGAATGATAATAATGATGACGCTCCTCTTAATGATGAGAATTTTGTACTAAATGATCATTAGGGTCAGTACAATTATAATGGGTATCCTCCTGTTGACCATTGAATTTAGTTCCAGGTTTTTGTTTTTCCTTCCTTTTAATTTTACTTATATTTGATGTTTATGATAAATTTTATATATGTAATGTAATTGTAAATGTTTTTGTTTCGGGTTTAACTTCTACTTGATTATTTCTTCGTCATGAACTCTTTTTGTAAATTATTTAAGGATATTTATTATTCTTTTTATTGGATGTTTTGAATCTTTTGATGTAATTATTATTTATGAAAATGATGAAATTGTATTATTGTAATATTTTAAATATTTTATATTATTATTAATTTTATATTTATATGATGATGATTGTCTTTTATAATATTGATTATGGTTATTATATTTATATGTGAAATATTTGTAAATTATTGTTATTTCATATTAATTATGATTATTATTTATTATTATAATTTTTGGATATATGGTTGATGTAAATAGTAAACTAATAAAGTATACAGTACAACTGTACAATATACCAATAAACTATTTTGCACAATTTAAAATTTTAGGGATTATTTTATAAATTTAAAAATTTACCCAAAACAGTATCCAGTACTGACCGGTACCGGTACAGTACCATACTAGAACTTAATCCAGTACGATATTTGCAACTTTGGTTGAAACACTGAAAAACACATCTCCTTGCCCTAACTTTTAACTCCCTGCTCCTAATCTAGGAAGCTAAAGAAGCCCATAATTATTTATGACCTTTTAGACAATATGTAATATTTTATAAAGAACATATTGCATCTTAGCTAGACATGACATTTTGGACAAGGCTAAGCCCTACTTGCTGCACCCCACTTCCGGAGCCCAGCATTCGAAGCTATAAACTGAAATAATACTTGTCCTTGACCCTATCGAACTTGTTTAGGGACAAAAGACATACCTTTCTCTGTAGACGTCGGACTAAACAATTCTTTGGACTGTTTGGAAGAAGACTTCAAGATCTACTAAGTTCATGAAGACCTTAAAGACGGATTCTATCATTAAGAAGGTCAAAAATTTGACCAGACGATTCAAAATGGACAGTGCACAGAAGAAACGAAGGGTCAACCATAGAGGAAACAGAAAGCAGACGAATGAAAAAACAGACGAGTGCGGAAAAGCAGATGAGTACGGAAAAGCAGACGAATGCAGAAAAGCAGACGAATGCGAAAAAGCAGACGAATGCAGAACAGCAAATGAATGCCATAAAACAGACGAATGCGGAGCAGACGAATGGAATCAACTTAAGACAAAACAAGGTCAACTTAAGACGATGCAAAGTCTTAAGACGAAGTGACGTCATCACAGATAAAGCGTCTTTACAGACGATACGTCTCCCCTTATAAAGACCATAACTTTGACTCCAATGCCCAAATATTTCATACTATATACCGGTGAAAAGCTAGAAAGATAAGTTACAACTTTCCAGAAGGCTACTTTAACTAGTTTAGTCTAAATTAGTCTAGTTTTTTCCCTAAATTCGGCACATAATTTCTACACCTAGAAGAGACTTGGATTTTCGAAATGTACAACTACCAAAGAAATTTGTGCAAACACATGGAGAACTTTTCAGTTATAAACTCGTTTGCCAAAACCACAAAAGTTCAAACATAGCTTTAATTACAAATTTACATTATAAACAAAGGCTTAACACAAAATACAACATATAGAGGATGCTCAATATTTAACATGCTTATGAGGCTATCCAAAGTTTATCGAGCTAACTTAGTTGCAAAAGCTCCTAATGTCTTAGAGTTTTCGATGCCTTGCAAGGATTGCGACTCTTCTCATCCTGCACTTGAGGAAGGAAGAGTGGGGTAAGCTACACAGCTCAGTGGCTAATATATTTATAGCCATTTGCAATTAACCACAAATTTAAGCATTTGTGTGTGTGTGTATATATATATATATATAGGCGTATATTTCACAATTCCAGCAGCCTTCCATTTAGTCAATTAACTCAAACTTATAACATATAGCATAAACTTCAACCATTGAACATAACGCTCAATTATGCATTATACTTGACAATTCAATTATGCAATGCACAAACAATTGGCTCGAGGGTTCCATGAAAATAGAATGGAGAAACCGAAGTTTACTCCATGAGCAGAATGATCCCAATTTCGGAGCTCACATGCCACAAGCGGGTAGTCGGAAAAAAGCTCTTGTCAACGTGCACGTGACGAATAGAATGGTTCCACTCTCACCCAAACAAAAGCACATATTCATTTTCTCATATGCTCATACTCTATGCTTTGTCTTTTTTTCATTTAATATAAAAGTCATGACCTCTTTTGAGGTATAACATAATCATATTTCATCATGCATTTTTCAACACTTACAAACAAGTCAATTTCAACATACACACATAGGCAAGAATTTACTCAATTAGACTATAACCATAAATATGTTACCCACCTAATTAGCTTACGAAATTCCAAATCAACCTTGTCTTTCCCCTTGTTCTTGGGCATGATTCCCTTGGTTTCTTAAAACAACTAAGGTTCCAATCAAAACAACATTCCATTAAAGTTCATAAACTTCAAAAAAATTACAAAATTTCAACAAACATAAATCTAACTCAAATTTAACCTACTCATACCCTATCTAGGTCAGAAAACTTATGATCTAGTTTAAAAACCCTATAATCACTTGGTTTCACCTAACTTATCTTCTTCCAACACAAACCTTTCATTCTCTAACAAACTCCTTTCATTCTCTAACTCCTTCATCCTCAACACAACCCATTACTTTAATAAAGTAAGAAAAAGAGATGATTAACCCACCTTAACAAAGTTGATTTCTCTTCTTTTCTTCTTTCACCAAAAACTTCTCTCCTTCTCTCTTATTTTCGACACTCTCCTTCATTTTTCTAATTCAAGACAAATTATATGGGCTTTCTTCTCATTTTACCCTCAATTAGTAAGTCTCTTCCAAGTTTGCCCCTTCTTTCATTTATTCTAAGTCTACTAACTCTCTTAACCCATTAAACACCATATTAATTCCAACTTAATTCTAACACTTTATTCTAGGTTATATCTTCTAATTTCTATTCATACTTGCTAATTTGATGACTTAACTCTAAAAATAATGAAACAAATGAATCACTAATAATAAAAAATTTTGGGGTCCAACACTACTAGCCCAGTTCAAGTTGACTGAGTTTTAAGTTAAATTGGACTTTTTTTTAATATTTTGTCTTTGAACAAGCTCTAAGCTTGGACTACTCAACTTAATCTAAATTGAAATTTAAAATTTTTAAATAAAAAGTTATCATTTTAAATAAAAACAACTTTATTTTCAAATTTTAATTTCAAAAAGAAAATAATCAAATTGAGTCACCTAAGTTTGATTGGACTCTAACCTGAGTATTAAGTCTTAGATTTGATCAGGCTTTAAGTTAAGCACAAGCTCAAACATAAATTTTTAACTCAAACTCAACTCTGACCGATTGTTAAGCCTAATTTTAGCTATAATGTTATTAGAACAACATAACTATAGCAATTTGGTTGCGAAACAAGTTTTCTCGCAACTATCCAATCTTCCGTGTATCCAGGCGTAAGAGACAAGTGAGTGAAAATCCTACAACTAGCACCCAGTTGCCTCCTACTACTAAAGATAAAAACTTTAAAGTGGAACCAAAGGCAATGCTAAATACACGTTGGATAAGAAAAGGGTTTAAGTTTATAGAAAACTAGAAAGCTTAATTAAACGGAAAAGGCTTCTTGAGGAAGATTCCATGTGGGAGAATGCACACGAGATAGAATATCATTTATCCATACAAGAAATGGTCACTGAGATTTAGTTCAGGTTGTCGGAGTTAGTAACTTGTTATAGAATAGCATAATAAGTGTATTTCGATATTCTGTTAGCCTCCTATTTAATTTATTTTTATAATATTAAAAGTCCTATTTCTTAAGGAAATGGACTACAACACAACTAGGTGAAATTGTAATTTTTGTCACGAACACCAATAAAAGAAATGTAACTTCAGAGAAAATAAATCAAAGGAAGGGAATTCAAATAAGAAGAAGAAGAATACAAAGGGGAATTTGTCTTACAATCTTCCTCCCTCCCTTCCCTTCACCATCCAATTCATATACCTTCGTTTTGTCTTACCTTTAGTGATTTGTTTTTGATCCTAGTACTATGTCTCAACATTACCTCTGGGCGTACTTCCTCATGCACGTTTTTTGCCATCTATCCACTCATAACAACCTCATCATTAAGCTACAATTCCATTCCACCACTTGCCAGCTCAGCACTTCTAACAACCTCATTAGAGGAAGGGAATTCAAATAAGAAGAAGAAGACATACAGAGGGGAAATTTGTCTTACAATCTTCCTCTCTCCCTTGCCTTCACCATCTATGTAACACCCAAATACCCCCTGGGAGGATATGTGGATGCCACCCAAGACAGTACAATCTCAAACAGTGCTGACAA
>JANKYE010000224.1:7191084-7202954 GCA_032467995.1 Erythroxylum dillonii
TAAAATACAATTTCTCACAATAATATATACAATTAGTAATAAATTAACTTATAATTTATAATTTTAATAAGATATAATAAAATATTAAATATTAATTAATTCAAAATAAATATGGATGATAATTATAAGTTAAGATAAATATAAATCATTTATAAACATTAGAATGGGATTAATTTTTCTAAGCTTAATCTTTTTACTTAATTTTTAAATCAATATGTTATAGTAAATGATTATTAATATTCAAACTTTTTAATTTTCAAGTATAATTCATGAAAGAACGTGTTTGTTCTGCAATTATATAAAGAGCATATGCTTATGTGAAAATAACTTGATATTCTGAATTAGCATTGCTTTCAATTAAAAACTAAAAAAGAGTTTGTTTAAATTTGATTTGAATTAATATTTCTTTGAGTGAGATAAATTGATTAAGTAACAAAATTTTAAATTTGATTTGATTTTAAACTCACCAGCTTAAAAATAATTTAATTATATGGAATTAATATATCTTACATAATAATAATAAAATCGAAATGTGCAAAAGAGTTCTGTTCTATCTCACTTGAATTATAACTTAAACATACAAATTATATCCTAACTAAAAGAAAGTGAAAGTTATGAGTATTCTAGAAAGACTTTGTTGATAAATCTTCAATTTAATCTCTTTTTTAGTAATTCGTTGTAACTAATTAAAATTTCAGCAATATATATATATATATCGTGGTGGAACTATTCCTTCCACCTAATAGTTAGGTCAAAGTTACAATAAACAACCAACGACTACTAACGACTTTGGAAAAGAAGAGTGTATAGCATTGTAATTTTATCGCTTTCTTTAACTTAAATTTGATAATTTCCCAACAATTTCTAGAAGATATATCTCGTCAAGACTTTAAGAACGATGGATATATATTTCTATTTTTTTGGTAGATTAGATGTGCTAAAATAAGCGCTAAGAACAACTAAAATAATCTCTTAAACATTTGCACGCAAAAGATTACACAAATAAGAAGGATGTGTGTGTCAAATGCATTTTCCATGCACATTTTCTGATCCCAAACGAGCTAAGAAATCAACGCATTAGTTTTCTTCGCAAAAAACATACGAAGTTGTATACCATATAATATAGTCAAAATAGGAGCGAATATCATATATCAAACTAATAAGGGGTTGAAATACTAAAACATCAGTAAAAATTTCTAAGCAACGCAATAAAGAACTTGGAAATCCAATAGTTTTAAAAGGTCGACAATATCTTCTACCTACCTCTTCTGCTCCAATATAATAGCGACGTCTTCTGGGGCCGCCAAACAGAAAGAAAAGTTCCCATAGTATTATGCATGTATTTGAAGTCATACTTGTTATAACATTACAGCACACATATTTGGAAGAGGAAGTATCCAAAACCTTCAAAGATGCTACTTTTGAACATTTAACAATAGCTTGAAGAACGCATGCTAGAGCTGTAGGAAATGGTCATAACAGCTGGACAAGCCAAAAATGTGTCAAAGAAAACCATAAGTTACAAGCCAAAAATGGGTCAAAGAAAACCATAAGTTGCTTCAAGGTATACCATTGTCATGAAATTATTTGGCAGGCAAGGAGAGTTGGATGGTTTATGTGGGTAAGTTATATGCTTCTAGATCAGCGATTGAGACATTGATTTGTGTTGATGTGGCCTTATCAATGTAGACCCCATCCCCTTCTGTTGAACATAAGAAATATCTATTGGTCACGTCCTGTTTTATTATTTGTGTCACTTAACGTAGCACGCTTCTCATTATACATCTCCACCTTATCAAATGTTAACCATTTGAATTTTCTTATCATATGCAACATCAAGACTGAAGTTCATGGGCACGCTTCTTCTCTAGTTGCGTATCTGAAATAGATTGTTGCATCAACTTATCCTCGCAGAGTCCATGTCAGACATGAATATACATTTTGAAAGTTAAAACGGGTTTTTTTTTTTCCCCCTACATGATCTAACGTCACTGCAACATATTGCTGAGAAAATATTTGCTGAAATTTAACTTTATTAAGTTATTCGTGAATCTAAAAAAGGAATATTTACAGAATATAAATGAAAGCAAACAGAAATGAGAAATATCATTTACGCAATAGTAAATTTGCATGTAGATAAGATCTTTAAATTCAAACTTGAATTAAATATGTTATAAAACCTTTCAAATATTTGTTAGATCAGTTTTAATGACTCGAAAATAATAGCAATGCTCCCAATTTGTTCTTCTTTTGCGCGTGAAAAGAGCTTAAAAAAAAAAAACAATAGAATGTATTTGGTCCAAAAAAATAGCAAAAAAGAAAGAAAAGGAGTTGAGCAATGGGAACCCTTCACAAAGACCATTCACGTGGCACTGTGGGGTCAGCCGTACGGTTTCTAAAAGACTTAAAACCGCGCTTCAGTTCTCTTCTGTCAACACAAGGCTTTCTCCACGTATCCTCTCGCCCTCGCCCCCCCCACCCCACCTCCTATTACTAGGCGCTGTCTATTCTGTCCACCTTTTGTCTATTCTTTTGGAATACGATTTTGATAAATTTTCGTTTGCAATACAATATAAATGATTTATTTATTTGTTTGTGTTTTTTATATTACTTATTTAATTGCATTGTTTACTTTATTTTATTTTTAATAATATTATCTTATTATTTATATATATATATATGCATTTTTAAGTTGATTTATTAAAAATAGCATTTCTAAATAAAGTTGCATATTATTAAATTTATTAATTCCGCCATTTTAATGGACTCTCATTGTTTTTTCATATTAATTCAATATATAATATTCCTCTCAATAAATTCTTCTTGATTTTCCTTCTTTTGATATTTGCATTTATTTTGAAAATTGTGCTATGAGAACACGAGCCATTCCTCCCAACTATATTCTGCTGTAGATGACTGCAGAATTCGTCAGAACTGTATGTAGTTTCCGTTTGTAATTAAATCAGCGTGGAAATGGAAAGAAACATAAGCAAGAGTGGACCGTTTCCATGAGAAAATTTCACTAAAGAACAAAGGATAATATGGTCTTTCAGTTATTACAATTTTTTTAAAAATTTTTAATTTTTAATTTGCGTGTCATGTCAACTCTTAATTCGATATTTGATTCAAGTATTTACCCCCAAGTTTTCACTTAAACAGATAACTAAAGGGATTCGCTTTGATGGTAAGATCAAAATCGCCTTTCTTTTGTCTTTCACTTTTTTGTCATACTGAACTGAATTATCCTGGGAGGGATTTGATTGAATTGCCATTAAATGAGACTTTCAGAGTCTAATTACTGATTTGTCCTCATAGAGATTTCAGAACTACTAATCTTTATTTAGATTGTTTCGTTCGGCTTTATTTATCTTATTTACTGAATAGTAAAATTGAGAATTGTCGCCTCATTTCCAATTTTATATTTTAATTTAACTCTCCAACAAAATTGATGTCGATTCGGAAAAAACTGAAGGTCATTAGGTATGGTTTAAAGTGGTAGGATAAGGCTATTTCAGAATCTTCAAGTATTATAGGCTTTGGCTTTGGGTTAAATAAAATTTTTAGATTTGGAAATAGTCCCTGAAATTAAGTTTATTTTATGAAATGAATCGTTTAAATATATTATTTATAAAGTTATTGTGTATAGAAATTCAATTATAAAAATAATTTGGAATTCTTTATTATAAAAACTAAAAAAAAAAAAACAGGTGCAGGATAGTAAGTGGCTAAGACGTGAAGGCAGATGTGGCATGCTTGTGGCCCTGCAAAACAAATTCACCTTATTTATGACAAAAGGCAAAAACAGCCAACCAGCTGCTAAGAAAAGCCAACCCTATCGACAAAAGCCGATCACAGAGATTGTACATTTTCTTGACCAAGTGAAAGCGGCAGCTGCGTAAATAAAATATCACACTCATGTTACATTATCGGTGTCCTAATTCCAGGTTGGATGGCCACATTTTCCAAACTTAGTTCCAAAACATGAAGAAAACTCTTTCCAAACTCCTCCAGTTTGACTATCCACGATCTACATTACCTTTTTCTTAGTCTAACCTATAGCTTCTGAAGTTAGGTGTGTTTACCGACTTTTCCCGTTACCTTATCATTTTAACGTTGCAAAGAGTTTTATTTACATCATTCGGAGTTTGAAGCTTCGTGACTTCTCAATTTTGATTTTGGACGGATTTTTTTGTTTATTTTTTTTGTTTTCATTTTGTTTTATTGAATCTCAGTTATATATTTATATAAATTTCGTATAAATAAATGACTGAGATTTAATAAAACATAATATAAATTGAAAAAATGGACAGAAGATTCATATAAGTACATAAGAAATAAGCAAATAATCTAAAGAAGTGATAATTTAGTCTTCATTTAAAAGCAGTTTTCTCCATCAAACCTTAATTAAGCTATGGTCCATAGAAATTGATTTCCTTTATGAAAAATCGCCTAAATTGATGCAATTATAGAAAGCGAAGGGCTAAATGGAATTTTCAGCATCATCATTTTTCCAAATGACGATGATGAGGCGAAGGGACCAAAAGAAATGGCTATCAGGAAAATCTGAACCGGCCACGTCAGAAAACGTACGGACACGCACGGTTCTTCAGGTGGAGGTTCGATGGAGGGAATCTGTCACTGTCATGTTCATCTTATATGTGTTCATTATTGTGAATGCTTCATGAGCTCTCGTTGATTATGGGATCAGATATTTTATGTACCATCTTATCTCGGTGCTTGAAAATTTCTTCTTTAAAATGTTAGATCAATTTATTGTTCTGAGAGTAATTTATCGTATTAGTTCTGTATATACGGATCTCATGTGTATTGTTTTTGAAGTACCGAAATGAGGTCTAATATTTCTCTATTTTAAATAAATATATCGTTATAATTTCTTCATATTAAGTTTAAATTTCTAAGATGATTTTTGTTAGTGAATATATAAAACTAATTAAGTTGGTCACACGCAATAGTTTAAGTTATTGTGGTGAAATGGTTATTTAATATAGTATCAGAGCAGGTTTGGTTCGGATTATTAATTTCCTGGTTGTCTGTCTGAATGTCCAGTCTTAACGGCCCGGTCCAGTTACCACTGCATATATTTTAAGTGACAACTGAATATCCAGCCCTAGTTGCACTTAAGGGGGAGTGTTAGAGTGTCCCATATTGCCTAAATATGAAAATATTAAAGGATTTATAAGTGGTAAGGGTCAACTATTCAAACAACTAGTTCTAGTTATTTGGACAATGATTGACCCAAGCTTAATTATTATTAATGGACTCTACACTCTGCCTATATTAAAAAATTTAATATCATGAGATCAACTTAATTGATTTTACATATTTACTAACATACCACCTCAAATGAAAGCCTTTTAGGCTTGAAACTTGCACAGATTCACTCTATTTTGTGCTGAATAATAGGTGGGTAGTAGGATTTGAATTCACAACCACTTGGTTACAAAGGCTCTAATACTATATTGAATTTTTTAATATAGGCAGAGTGTAGAGTCTATTAACAATAATTGGGCTTGGATCAACCATTGTCTACATAACTAGAACTAGTTGTTTAGATAGTTGATCTTTATTACTTATAAACCCTTTAACATTTTCATGTCTAGGCAATATGGGACACTCTAACACTCCTTCAAGTTAATTGATTTTACTTTTACATATTCACTAACATACCCCTTCAAGTGAAAGCTCTTTAGGCTTGAAACTTGCACAGGCTCATTCTATTTTGTACTGAATAATAGGTGGGTAGTAGAATTGGAATTCACAACCACTTGATCACAAAAACTTTGATACCATATTGAATTTTTTAATATAGGCAGAGTATAGAGTCTATTAACAATAATTGGGCTTGGGTCAACTATTGTCCAAATAACTAGAACTAGTTGTTTGGATAGTTGACCCTTATTATTTATAAACCCTTTAACATTTTCATGTCTAGACAATATGAGACACTCTAATAATTCTTTGTTGTTGTTTTAATTGATGAATAAATTTGAACATCTTATAACCAAAAAATAAAATTAAAAATGTGAAAAAATAAAACAGAACGGTTTCAATTAAATTTAAATAAGAATTTTAAAAGTATAATAACATTCTTCCTATTTTTTTTTGAATAAAATAGCAATAATATTACAAGAATAATTATATAAAGTTTTCTTAAAATAAATTTTGACTTCGACATGTATATGCTGCATGGGTAGGATTAAGAAAGATATAACGTTGTATCATATACAACATTAGTTCTTGTCTATACTTAAAATTTCGAAAGAATAAAAAAAAAAATCAAATAACGTTAAGCTTGTTATTATACTGAAAGAACTTACAACCGAACTCGTGGATAACTCATAAAAAGGGACTCCCAAAGCAATGCTTCACCAGAGCTCTTGTGGTCTCCTGGTCGGGTCATACTGTGAAAAGAAGTGCTAACCTCTCTTTAAGACTAATACCATGGGGTTATAAAGTCACAACCTAACGAAGATCATCATGGAGATCTCTGTTAGCTTTACATATTTCAATGTATAGTTTAAGAATTATTTAATTATAATAGTTATTTTTAGAAAATATAATTTCTTTAATTAAAAAAAAGATAGATGACCATCAGTGATAAATTAAAATATTCCTGTATATCATATAAGTTATTTATTGATGTAAAATGATCATTTTATTTATATTAGTCACGATTGTTATGAAGATCATCAAATTGATAACTATATAATTATTCCTAAAATATGATTACTTCTATTATACGGAAATTGAAAAAATTATACCAACAATGCTCAATTTTTTATTTCAACTTACATCTTAAAGTAAAAATGAAAAAAAAGAGATTTTTAATACATAAAATTTGAGGTATACATCGACTATTTTCCATATTCATGATGGAAATTATTGCTCCTAAACTCCAACTCAGTTTATTATATATTCAGAAATATCGTCAACTAATCTACATAAAGCCAAAGTTTAATAAGCATCTCTAAGTTATAACATGTAAAAACTCGAACCAGCCTTCATTTCATATAGTTCCTTTAAAAACCATAAACCAAACTTAAAATTCTTAGTATCTTCAAAGTAGGTTTGGACATTACTTATTATTTGTTGTTAAGGGGGAGGGAAAAAAAAGGAACTATAATTCCTTCCTTGTGTAATCAGTTCCATCATAAATTAGTTCTTTTCATTTTTAATGAATCAAACTCAATTTTTTCAAATTTGATGACGGTCTTGCAAGTTGTCATTGAAAGATTAAAGCATTGTACATAATTTTCTTTGTGTTTGAAAGCAACAAAACAAAGCATAAAAGCAATCCCATTCCGTAGGAAAAAAAGAAAGAAAAGAAAAATAGGATCCTATCCAATGTGTACTGTCAAGTTGCCCATTTGCTAAGTTAAGTTCATTCATTCAACTTTTCTTTGTTGATAGAAGAAAAAAATTAAAATTTTATGAGAAATATTATAGCTATAGGTACACGAGATATGTGAGACCATCTATCATGTGATATGTTCTCTAAACTTTTCAAGGCAACAATTGATAATTAAAAGTTCTATTGTTTCTTAAATGAAAGAAATGAGAAATTTACTCTCATATTTTCTCGAGAACAAAAAGAAAAAAGTTAGGGTTTCGGGAAGATGGCGACGTGAGCTATAATGGCATATAGTCTATAGTACTACTATACAGCTAAGCATCAACCAATTACGACTGATATGCAGAACCAGTAGAAAAAACACAAAAAGAAGAAAATTCCTCCCAACAAAAATCAAAGTGAAAAAGGAAAACTACCCATACTCGATGGTATAACTATGAGACATCTCTGTGTATATACCTCACAATCAATTCCTCTCTTGTTACTATATCCTTAACTCTCCTCCTCTCCGTCTCTCTCCCTCTCTCTCTCACTCAGTGCAGAGGCATGTAGAATGACTACAGATCTCAGGCTTCTGCCAACTATATGTATCATTGGTCAATCGATAGGTTTTCATGCAAACACAAAGGTTTTCCATTCCTGTTGTTCAGCCTTTGCTTTCGGTTTTGATGAACTAATCAGTTTATGGTTTCAAGTAGTGTTGAGTAATTTAGGAGTCTTTCCTTGGGAGATTTCGTGATGTTTTTCTTTGTCAGAATCGACACCGAAAAACCTCAACAGAAATTGAAATGAATGTTTTTTTATTTGACCAAGCCCGAGAAAACAAAGAATATTTTAAGACCACTCAGATGCCAACTTTCGCTTTCATTCTTATGTGTGTTCTTTTTCCTCTTTTCTATACTAAGTTTGCTTTATTAAAGAAATGGCAATTACTTTTTAGGAGAAAAAATGTATGGATTTACAGTTTTTCCTTGCTTTAAGGATTCGTCCTCTAGGGAAGCCCCTCTTCACGCAATGAATTTTGGTTTTATTTGTGGTACAACACATGGTCTCAAGGAGTCGATAGACAGACGCTATTGTCTCTTGATCTTTTTCGTTGTTCCAATCTTGGATCCCTTTATATAAATATGCACCATTATTTCTAGTTAGAACCGAAGATGAGAAGACCCTTTTGTGCATGGGATGAATTGGCAGTCGTTGTTTGTGGGTGTAGCATCATCAAGATTCACATGCAAATGCACGGTGGTCATATGCAACTCTCTATCTCCATCTCCATCTTCAATCGAAATTTGTTTGGAAAGTGAGAATCTTGATGATGCTGCATCGGCAATAGACGACTATTTTATCAACAAAGTTGTTGGTTCGATGATGGCAGATTTGTGGTCCTTTTTGCCTTTCTTCCCCTTTTCTTAATCTCAGCATGTGTACTTGTAACTTTCATTTCTGTTGCTGTCAGGTATGAGGCGCATATTTGTTTAATCAGCTTGTGGTTTCTATGTGCTTGTACGAAAAGCACCCCCATCTCGTGGATTTAACTTTACAGATCTATGATTATTACCTCCTCGCTGAAGTTAGTTGGATATGGCATTCTTTTTACTAGTTTATCGCTATAGATATGATGTAAAGGACAAAGATCGGAAGAAAGAAAGAGGCGGCGGGCGGAGAGAGAAACAAAGCAGTAGTCTTGATGTGGGGGAATGAGCTACGAAGGTTAGGTACTATTTTTCTTGAAAAGGTCAAGTTTTGCAATCTAGTTCTTGAAGACATTATAGTTTGATCAGTTTCCTACCGGTATACATGTTTTAGATCCACCTACGATTTTTATTTTCCTGTCAATACTGCTCGTACAAAGATCATATTTATGTGGCTCTTCAAAGCCGAAAGGCAAAAAAACATTCTCTGTAGACAGTAGGGTACTGGGTTAGAACAAGAATACATGTATATAACTTTGGGTCCAGATTTTCTGTTCTGTATGGGATTTTGATGAAATCAGCTAAACTAGCACACGCGAGTTTAGTTTCTATTTCCAAAGACCAGTTTGTGTCCATTGAAATTGTATATAAACAAGACTTGTCCAAGGACGCTAGTAGACATAGATCATTGAAGCATAAAGCTCTCTCTCTCTCTCTCTCTCTCTCTCTCTTCATCGTCATCAGACACTTTGATCTATGGAAAATATATGGAGGGAACATGTCACACTGCCATTGCCCCGTTGGCTGGTGGGAGCCTAGCTTGGTATAAAGAACCCATCACTCCTGTTGGTGGACCATCTGGCAACTTGGGTACTCCCTTTTCAAAGTTTAGTTTTCTTCACCTCTTTCCCATATGATTTTAGAGCAATTCTGTCATATTTTAGTTGATCTTGACCATGATAATTCGGTCCTTTGAAGATCATGGATACGTCTGTGCCTGTAGCATGTCCAAATCTTGTTCATGTTTGATAAACCAATCAACAAATAAGTTCTATTCACTGCTATACAGCTTGCTGACCAGTTGTTGATGTGGGCTACATCTCCACTCCACCTTTCATTTGTTCGGACAGCTTAGTGAAAAGTTGATAGTGCGATTGACGATGTTAAACTTCTTTCTTTTGATTTTCATTATTCATTCCAACTACGCAATTTCTTGAAGCTGAAATAGCATGATCAGTGTTTGTATTACTATTGCTTCCAAGGGCTAGCTATACAAAGTTTCGGTTACTTCAATTGGAATACAATCTTTAATTGACCTGTCTCTTTTTTCTTAACACCGTATATATCATTTCATGTCTATATCTGTGTAAGACACGAGTTCCGTCTATAACTAACCTGTTGATATACACTTGAAGTTTGCTCAAGAATCTAAGACCAGGATATCTCGGTTCTAGTGATTCCTTGCTCTTTCTCGTACACATACGCTCAAAAATTAGAGTTCAGATCTCCTGTCAAATATTATAGTTTTTTATTATGTCCAATAAATTTCAGCCGTTTATTTGTGTAGGTTCGCATGAGACTCACATAGGACCTGTAAAATAAATGACTGAGATTTTATGAGACAAAATAAGATAGAATAAAACTGAACAAAAGATCTGGTCTCTAATAATTGAGGGTCTAAGCTTAGGACTTGTCGCGTGCGTGTGTCATCTTGCTCATGTCCGTTTAGTATGGTATTCTTGGAAAAGCATATTTGCTTCTGTATCGCTCGTATTTCTACTGATTATACTTGTTAGCGTGGTCCCCGAATATCTATCTCTACCTTTAGAAATATCAATCTTGGTTTAATATTTTGTGATGCGTGGCAAAAGTGTAAGATTGTTCACATGTTTCAGATTTTTAATTAATATATTTACCTGCCATGTGTTCTGAATCTTTGCTCTACTCTTGCCAGTGGTCATCAATTCTATTTTGTCTTTACCTATTGCAGGTGACAACTTCTGGCTTCTTATGATTACAATTGATGTGAAATTGTGAGTACAAATGTGTTCATTATGGGCCGAGATTATGTTAATCAACAATTTAACAATCTTCAAACAAACGTCGTTGTATCTATGATTGTCGTTGTGGACCATAATGGAATTCTAGGTGCATGATAGCTTTGATGATTACTTGAGTAGTCCAATATGATAGAAAAATCTTTCGTTTACGGAATCACAAACACTTCAGTTTTGCTTTTAATAGTGCGCTAAATTTCATCTCTAATATGACACATTCCGGTCTTTAATCAACGTGTCATTTCTTATCTGCCATGTCAATATCTGTTCTTTTCAATCCAAAGGAGAAGCTTCAAAGTTCAAATTGTTCATCCTTGATAAGCTGGTATATATATCAATTTCACCCTTTTCGTGATCTCAATGGGGCATGATTAACAAGTTGACACAACACGGAACCTTTTGAAGAGCACATTTTAATGCCCAATTAATCACTGCTTATCGTTTGTAATTGATCATGTAATATTGCTAAGTACGATATCCATTAATTAATGTCACTGAAAAACATTTTATTGGAAGAAGGACACGAGAGACTTATTCATATCCCTCCCCGGTAGTCGGGATATCTTCATGCTCTTTTGTTGTTAGCACCGTAGTGGAGTAATTATGGGAATGTTAACCTGTCTGATCTAAGTGGGCTTTCAGGATATTGACAGGTTACTGAAGCTTTGGAAACTGCTCAGCTCTGATCATCTGCTAGACCCGATTTAATTGGGAGAAGCCTCCTGATTATCATTTGCCCTGTCGATAATTATACATTCACCTTCATCCTGTAAGTTTTCTAGCGACTCTCTCTCTTAGAATTTCCCAAATCCTATATGTATCCCGTATCATATCATCAACATGAAGTACCCTTTTTTCTTCATGTTGAAAACAATATAATGAAGCATTGAAGTACATTTGTTGATATGTATAGAATAGTGCGATTTGTTAAATTTGAAATAGAAGATATGGCACATACTTCTTTTCCTATCCAAACATTATTGGCATATTGTATATTTATGACCATATCCATTATATTGTTGTATACTT
>JANKYE010000224.1:7267481-7287235 GCA_032467995.1 Erythroxylum dillonii
TTTCGGAGAGGATGTGGACTTTATATGCCTGTACACTGAGAACGCCCATGAAGTGAGACCCTAGTGTAAACACTTGGACCTACTGTTAAGAAGCCTTACATCCATTTCGGTAACTTCAATTTTTCTAAGGAGTAGCTTAATAGAAAGATGTAATCGCTTGGATATGTATATGGTCTACAATCTTTTAAAGGGTAATAAGATAAACCTCCCAGCGACGATTCTGAAGTTTATGGTGGACAAGGGAAGTCGCAAGAATACAACCAGTGGTTTGCCATATGGGATGTTTTTAACCAAGACTTTTGCCTACGATGGAGTTTCTTTTAACAATTTGGATTGGTATGCACCTGTTAAGTTCCATTCTTCCATTCCCTACCAATTCGGGTACAAGCTGAAAGACAATGTGTGGGTTAAGAAGAAAACTAAAAGAGCAGCAGGCCTCCTAGGTCCCGCCCCACAAAAATTAACCTCTATCGCACTCCAGAGCACCAATAATCTAATCCTTCAACAACTAAAGGAAATTCTTTCCAATCAAGATCAAATTTATAGCTAGATAGATAGCATACAAAATTAAATTCTTGACATGCAGATTTTGCTTCGAAAAGTTTATAAATCTTCTTAATACCTTTATTTCTCTTGTTACTTAGTTTGTCCTTATATACTTATGATTTTTTTAACGCCTTAGTTACTCTTTCCCTCTATTTTTTTATAATGACAAAGGGGGAATAGTTAATGATATACTTTGTATCTGTGATGTATTTTCAATATTGACTTGTTGATATATTTATTTTGATGATATATATATATATGTGATATATTCTCCTAACTGCTCCTGAAATGTTGTTGAACGTGTGAAGTTTAAATCTGTGATATACAAATAATAGGCTCCTTCCTTTAAAAATCAGGTTCCTTTTAATTATAAATGTGAGTAAGAACATATAAAGTTTATAGGTATCTTTCGAACTCCTTAATTTGAATTTTGATAATATATCTATTATTATTTGTCATTATCAAAAGAGGAGAGAATGTTAGCTTAAGGTTTATGTTTAACAATTTTGATGATAACTTTATAATATTTCAAAATTCAAATTGTATTTTTTCTTATATAGGCAACAATGTAATTCTTAAAAGGAAATAAAATCATAGGATAATTGTTTTCTTCCTTACAGGAACCTTGATTATGAACTTACCTGATTAGAAATGGTTTCATGACATCCGGAAGGATCCTACTAATTTGAATAATTAGCTCTGGAAGCCTTGACAGAATGTTTATCTTAACACATGAATATCAAAGATTTCAGCAGAGATGATATCGAAAATTAAGCATCAATATTCTTGAAAGTCATATCTATATCAAACTCCTAGTGCTTTAGAAAGTGAAATCACTCTATTGAGAAAGATTGTTTAACCCTTTATACATTTCATGTTAAGAGCTTGTAGAGGTTTGTTAAACACTACAAGTGTGGAAAGTTGAAGAACCTTGAAATGTATGTACTTATGAGCTTGGTGAGGGTCGTGAAAATTTACTACTTAGATTTTATAGTGGAATACTCAAGTTGAATACTTGGGGACTGGATGTAGGCTTCGTTATAAGCCAAACCAAGATAAATCAACTATGTCACTCTCTCTCTCTTAACTTTTAAATTTTCGCATTATAGTGTTTGTGTTTTCAACTTACGAGAGGCTCCTTTAGTTTTACAATAGGCTCTTTCTGTTTTTATATCGCAAGAGGTTTCTTTTGTTTTTGAGCATTAGCAGGCTCCTATCGATTAACAAGCTCCTTTCGTTTTGAGCGTTAACAACCTTCTATTAATTAAAATGTTCCTTTCTTTTTTAGCACTAGCAGACTCCTTTCCTTTTTGAGGGCTAGCAGGCTTCTTTCAATTAATAGGATCTTTTTGTTTTCAACATTAACAGGATTTTTTTAATGTTGATAAGACCCTTCTCTTAATAAACTTATTTTGTTTAGGAGGATATTATTAATTTGAAAGTACCTTGCAATTTTTTACAAACAATTCCCCCCCCCCCCCCTTGATTGTGTTTACTTTATCACAAAACACAATTAAGATGACTATATAGACAGACTAAAGGCTTGTCTTGTTCCCTAAGATTTTATCCAAACTTTTGGCATTGACTTTGATGAGACTTACAACCCTATTATTATCTATACTACTATTTGACTGTTGTTGCTATTTCTACTTCACTAAATTGGTGCATGAAACAACTTAACGCTCCACCGGAAATTCCCTCTGCCCCTACCATACTCCAACTTGGCAGTTTTCATCGCCTGTCCAGGGTGTCAAGAATGCCTTTTTGTATAGAAGATTTAAAGAAATTGTACACGTAAAGTAGCCTTCTGGTTTTGCAGATGCTCACAACCTGATAATGCTTGTCTCCCTTTATGGGTTAAAACAAGCCCCTCGAGCTTGTTTGATCATTTTCTCAGCTCATTTTGGTTTTTATTGTAGTAAAGCAGATTACTCTTTATTTGTTAATCATTAAGTTATATTACAATGTTATTTTTTTCTATGTAGATAACATTTTGGTGACTAGAAATAGTAACTCACTCATTTCTCAGTTAATTAATCAATTGAGTTCAAAGTTTGCTATAAAGTATCCCGAGCTGCTACATTTCTACATAGGTGTTGAAGTTAAACACTTCACTGAAGGAGTTATCTTTCACAAAGCAAGTATATTAAAGATCTTCTTGCTTGCATTGGCATGACTAATTGTACCCTTACTATTACTCCTATGGCTCTCGAGGATAATTCTTATGTTTTAGATGATAGACCTATGGATGCCACATATTCATGAGTATTATTAAAGCCCTTTAATATCTCACATTCACTGGACTAGATATCCAACATGCAGTGAATAAAGTTAGTTAATTTCTAATTAAACCCTTTGAATTACATCTCAGGGTAGTTAAGTGAATACTTCGCTATCTTAAGGTTAGATAAGACTATGGATTATGCTTTATTATCTCATAGTTCACTTTCTTTATATGCTTTTTTTGACTCTGATTGGACAGGATGTCCTTTGACTAGACATGGTAGTTCAACCTGAGCCCAATCAGAAGTCAACATGTTTTGAGCCCGGTTAAACTTCAAGTCAAGTTAGGCCCTAAATAGACATTTTCGGGTCGGCTTACTTTTGACATGACAAAGCATAATCAATTTTTGTGTTTTGTAGAAGCCAATTGCATCTCATGGTGTTCTAAAACGCAATCTATAATTATTAGATCAAGTTTAGAAGCAGAAGATTGGTCTATGGCCTCCATTAGAGCTGAGTTAACATGACTCACATTCTTGTTGTGTGACATTGGCATTCTCTTGTTTTACCCTCCTCAATTGTTTTTTTAAAATAATATTGGTGCTCTTTATATGTATGTCAATCCTTTATTTCACACAAAGACAAATCATATTAAGATAGTTTATCATTTTGTCAAAGAAATGTAATCATGGACAACCTTGTAAAATGATATGTGTCATCTTTTCATTAAATTGCAAATATCTTCACCAAACTTTTGCCGAAAATTTTATTTTTATTTATTCACAACAAGATGAGACTTTATTTTGCACTCCACCTTCATCTTGAGGGGAGTTGATAAGGAACCAAAACATTGGCAACGTGACAACCAAATGAAGCCAATTAATAAAATTATTGCTAATCAATAATGATAAAGTTGATGCATAAAATTAAAGTGTTAATGTAGTGTACTATTATTTTTGTCCTTTTATTATCTATATTTATTTTTTGCTTGATTTAATTTTGAATATAAGATAGGTATGATATAGATATATTTTCTCCTTGTCAATTCTTGACATTGATATTAATTGGATTAAGCTGCAGCTCTTTGTATGTTATATAAACTGAACCATTTCTTACTTTTCTTAATAAATGTGATATGTCAGAAAAGCAGTAGTGCAACAGTGCAAGTGTTCTTTTAGATCTCTCAAACGAATTTTAAACTTCAAGTCCAAAAATAGAAAATTTATACAAACATCCACTAATATCATTGCCTAAAACTATTGAACATATTTACAAATAAAGATCAAAATTGACACTTATACCATTACAGATTTTAAAACAAATGAACGCCAACAAATGTAAAGTACGAACAAGAAGCCAATTGATAGTTATTAATGGGATATGTAGTACCCCAGGTTTTGTCAATTCCTTAACTCCAACTTCCTGCACGGAGCCGGGCTCTGCTCTGCTCTGAGCTGCTAGTATTTGAAACTGGATAGAACTCTCCAAACCAGAATTAGGCCTGAAATATCGGCCTGCAGTTCCTATCAACGACATAACATACTTGGTCCTTTTGCTGTTTTCTCTCGACTCTCGCTATAACATACTTGATCCTTTTGCTGTTTTCTCTCGACTCTCGCTACCTTCCTCGCAAAATCGAACAAGAAAACTTCTGTTGTTGTCGTGGTGGTGGTGGTTTGTTTCGCAAAAGATTGAGCCTTGATATGTCCATTCAAAACTTTCTCATAACCCTCAAAACTGTCAAAATAACACCGTCTTCAAACCTCTTCACGAAAACCTGTCAAAAACTCAGAAAACCCACTTCTAAATCTACGAAACCCTTCCCGTCCGGTTCAGCTATTTACACTCTCAATTCCACTAAATTCTACCAAATACTATCTGACCCAGATCACAGCCTAGAAAAATGCTTACATCTCTTCAATTTTGTCCTAGAAAACCAATCTTTAATCTCATTTAAACCTGACCTCCAGGCTCGTATCACAGTAATTGGCAGGCTTTTGAAGGCAAGGTGGTTCTCTGCTGCAGAGGATATCCTGAAATCTGTTGTCAGGTACCCTTTTCCCCTCCTCGCCTCTACTATTCAGAAATGCTGCTGTCTGGAACCAGAAGTTGTTGAAAAGTTATTTAACATGATGCTCAAGGTTTACTCTGATCAGAGCAAACTTGATTTGGTTTCGGATACTTTTGATCACATGAAAGATAATGGCTTTAAGATTGATGAAAGAAAATGTTCTTTGCACTTGCTTTGGCTAAAGAGAAATGACCAGATGGAATTGGGACTTGAGTTTTTCAATAAAATGATGGAATCAGGTATGGATTCATTTATATATTCATTGCCAGTTCTCGTCCATGGGCTCTGTGAGAGTGGACAGATCGAGAGATGCAGATTATTGTTGGAGGAGATCGTGAGCAAGGGAATTAACCCCACAATTACTTCCTATAACATATTAATAAATGCGTGTGCCAAGAGATGGAATTTCAAGGAGATAGATTCCATCTTGACATTGATGAAAAGGCAAGTAGAGGGATTTGACATGGAGACGTACAGAATATTAGTTGATGGCTACTTGAGCTTTGGCAAAACTGAAGAAGCTGAAAAGTTGGTATTGGAGATGCATGAGAAAAATTTTAAAGCTGATACTCACATGTACAATTTGATCATAAATGGGTATTTCAGACAAAGTTTAACAGATAAAGCACTATTGGTGTTTGATAGGATGAACATTAGGGGTTTTAACCCAAATGCTGATACTTATTGGGCTTTGATGAATGGCCTCTGCAAATTGGGAAAGATGGAGATAGCAATGTTATATGTAGGCAAGATGCAGAGCAAAGGAATCGAACTGGATCAGGCTAGTTTTAATTTATTGATGGATGGATTTTGCAGTAAGGGAATGGCATGGGAAGCGTTTGAATTGCATATTGAGATGGAGAGAAGAGGATTTGATTCTGATGTATCTTTATGCAACAAGATTGCGAGTGGGCTATGCAAGTCAAAACAGTTTGAGGCGGCAAAAATGCTGATGACTACAATGGTTAAAAGAGGTGGACTACCAGAAATGTTTAGCCTCAGAAACTTGATCGGACTCTGAAGCTCGGCTAGAATTTTGGGGGACACGGTAAATCCTCTTCATAGCACTGAACTGCTCAGCATCCTTGAGCTTGATAACTATTGAAACTAAGTGATGGATATTTTCAAAAAAACGGCTATGAAAACTTGTTGGTGGGGTACTTGGACTCTGGCTTCGGTACTTTGGGGTTTGATGAAAAGTGGCTTTTACTACATCTCCTGTATATATTGACATCTGCGCTACATTGACATCTACGCTACAGAGGCGGTATTGATTCAATTGGCTTGAAACTTACCTTGATTCAGCACGAACAACCTTTCCAATTTGATTGCGCCCTCCCTCATTCTTTACCGTTTCTATTATGCTGCCATTGCTGGTTCTGGAGTAGGATGGCAGTCAGGAGAAGTTCGTTGAAGCTGTATGCTGTTTGATAGATGCACCAGATACCTAACGTATTGGGACATTCATACGTGCCGTTCCTCCGACTTGGCTGACTTGAAATCCATGCATTTGGAAATAATAATATTAAGATAATGGTTTTTATTTCAGTGTTGGATATTAATTTCAATTTTTGGTAGAGGGTTCAGGTTTCTGATGTACCAAAAAAGTATTAACTCTGCAAATGATGAACTCACACATTATTCATCTAACTAAGCACGGCAAAGAAAGAACAAGGAACAGCGGAGATGAATAAGAAAAACAGAAAACCTGTCAACCAACTTCTACGACGGTAACTGTACACATTTCTAAAGTCACTTATAGGAATAAAAAGCCACAGAAAGGTAAACGGAGGAAGATAACTAGCTAAGGGCAAAATTGTTCCGCCCGCCTTCACTAGCTCTGTGGGGCTCCAGAGAGAATGAGACCTCCGTGCTTTCTGATGGTTGGAATGCTTTGTGATCGTTTTCTCATCTTGACATTACCAGAATTTACCATGAGAAGAGAAGCGTATGAGCATAATGACTCATCCAGTTGCTCGCTTCTGCTTCTAAGGGAGAGATCCAGATTCTGAGTGTATTTATCTCCCCTCATGGGGTTTGACCTGGCCCTAAATATTGGAAGTACTTTGTCTTGATTTTCCTCATCATCATCAGACCAATAACCATTCCCCTGCACATCTTGCATTGCCAGATCATCATACTCTTCATCTGATTTTGTCGACTCCTCATCCACTGAGCCAATCTGTATTATAGGAAGTTAAAGAAATATCACATCAATAACTGTGAAAACAAACTTGATTGTCAAGGCAATGCCTAGAATTTCTAAGATAGCAGAACATTAATTATGACTCGTAAAGATTCTGAAATCTGACAACAACGTTTCATGCACCCTGCAAATTTGTCAGATAATAGTATTCACATTTTTCCTAACAACTTGCGTGACGCACGTTAATGCAAATGAATAAGTAAAATAGCTTTTCTTCAAAAAAAAAAAGAAGTAAAATAGCTAGTTGGCTAACCTCTTCAAGAACATTGACATTATCATCATCAGTAAAATCATCATCACTGTCAACCTCAGGTGGATCATCAGCTTCTTCATCACTACCATGCACCGAATTATCCTCCTTGAGCTGATAAATGACCACAAGAAAATTCTAGTAAGAGAATAATTAAATTAAAGATCACAGAATCTCTGTCATGTCTCAGCCTTGAAACCTTAATTACAAACCACGTACCCTCAATCAAGATACAATGGTAAGCGTTTTAATTACCTCTTTAGATGGTCCATCTGACATCCTTGGAGAGCTGCAGCAAGAAGAGTAATATCTACTTCCATTGTCAGTCGTATCAGCCCTTGACTCATCAACACTCCCAGAACGACTAGTGCCACCATCAGTGGGCCAAGCACTGATCCCAAAATGCCCAAACTGAAGATTAACTGGTTCAGCCTTACCAATCTGCAGTGGTCCATACATTGGGATCCCAAATCCAGTGTCAAACATACCCAAATGGGGCTTCCCATTAGAATCAACAGGCCAAGCCTTCGCCACTGATCCATCAGTATTAAGAAGAGCCATCAGATGCCTGGAAGAACCTTTTCTTTGAATAAGCTGAAACATCCCCTTAGAACTCAATGAATTGGCAGCACACTGGTTTCTGTATTCCTCATCCACAAGGGAAACAGTATTTCTGACAGGATCATAGAGCTGCTCTCCTGCCTCACGCCTACGAAGGCAGCTGAAAACAGTTGCATGGATTGCCGCCACACTCTTGTCGACATTTGTGTTGTTGATTTTTGGGACAAGATGCTTCTCAGCCCTTTTGCAAAGATAATCTTGGATTGTTCTGATGTTCCGAATGTATTTCACGTATTTGTTTTTGGCAGGATCCAAAGTCATGTACTTCGCACGGACAGCAAATCGTTCCAGATGCTTTTCTTCATTTGTGATGTATATCATGAATGGTACAATGGAAGGATGCTTCTTCATGAGGCCCATCTAGACAATGATACCAATGGAGAAGGTGATAAGTCATGTTGATACAAAAACGAAGAAAGATTTAGAGTAAAAGGTTAGATGTAACATATGAAAAGGAAAGCAAATTGCTTACCACAAAATTAAGACTCAGATGAACACCCTCAACAACAACAGACTCTTTTCTCTCTTCCCAGGCAGTTATCAGACGATCAAGACTATCAATCACCATCTCACTTTGTGCCTTGAACCCTTCGATGGCCATTTGTTTAGGACTAATCAGATCAGTACCATTACTGAACTCTAGAGATTTCCCTACGGCACATCCATCCACTCCTTCCTCCTTGGGACGTGCACTTGCAATGCCTGCTAATTTTTTTTCTTTTCTTTTAGCCTTTGCCTCTGCAACAGCAAATGGATCCAAATACTCTCCAGCATGGTAAGTTGAAGCCCACAGTAGAGGATTTTCTTTCTCATCCACAAAACTCCTCATCATGTGGCGGATGGAATCAGTGGATATAACTGTTGTGATTCCTAACCTACTACCCTGCATTAAAGAAAGAGAAATATTGAAGTATATTCACAAAAACACAATCTCATTTCAATTAAAAAAGGCAATCGCAAAACTAACAAGTACAATTTCTAGTTCGAAATTAGAGGTGTTACCAGCAATGCAGACAAAGTTGATTTGCCGCAGCCACTAGTGCCACACAACAGCACTGTCACAGATTCTTTCCTTTCTCTGATTCTGTAATAAAACACAAAATCTCAGGAACTTAAGCCATGTGAGGTAATTTTAAGGAAAGAGTGTCTTAAGAGGAAAGAGCACTCTACAAAGAGCATGAAGATTAAGAACAAACAAGGACATAATAGTGTTTTACTAACTCAAATGAAAGTCAAATGTGAACAAAGCAAATGGTTTAACTATTGTGTCTCACTACAGTAATTACAACCTGTATATTAATTCCAATACAAGGTACAGACCCATTGGAGAAGTAGACAAGCCAATATATACTTTTATAAAATAACTTGACTGCCCCAGAAATGAGGATTGAAGCATATGCTCCTTCGTCAGAGCAATGTGGAGGATTGTCTTTTTATAAGTAAGATCTGGTTCTATTTACTGGTAAAGAAGAAGCTCATATTTAAAATGCATATACAACAGCTATTCCAATGATATTCTATGATAAGCACATATCAATCATAACTAAGCTGGAAAATTGGACAAATACTAGCTCAGAATTTTTATAAAAAAATTGCAAAGGCAGAAAATGGGTTTCCTCCACAGATACTTGAGAAAAACACTGCACAGAACGCATTACAGCAGGGAAAAAGACAGAAATGATTTTTTTTTATTCTTCATACCGGCGGCAAATTTCTGTTTGCCTCACAAACCATATATCATTGCAATGTGTTCTTTCAGCAACAATGCATATACAACATTATAATGAAGGCCATGTATTCGCGAAAAAGAGCACCATAAATGAAGCCTAGCAATACTTCTAATTTTAATTGAACGGTGATAGTTTGATACTTTACCTGCATGCCAAAACTAGGTCCACCCTTTGTTTAGGACCCACATACTTATATTCAGTAAGAGCATCGCAAACGACATTTAAGAAAGTTTCTCTTCTAACAATTACAGTTGTACGCCTTTTATACAATTCAAATGGTAGGCTTTTACTCTTATCATCCATGTCAGAGTCAAAATGTTTTGCCACCGGTACTTTACCCAAGTTGCCAACAGTGGAAGAACCACCTTGTTTCATAGAATTGCCTTTCAAAGAATCAAGGCTTGATGTGTCCACTGCTTTTGGTAGCAGAGGGTTGATTGACGATTCACTTCTTATTTTTTCAAAAACCCTTTGGCTAATCTGGAAGAAGAAAAAGAACGCTCATCAGAAAAGGAGATAGATTGTGATTAATTCAGACCATCTACCTAGTCAATGGAAACAATCGTTGTAAAAGAGAGTAAGAGTGTCAAGAATTAACAACAAGGACAATTGCATAATGAAATAACCAAGTAATTCCTGCAGAAATATGAGTTGAAAATATCACAACAAATCAAGCAAATGACGATGTTCCTGAAATCAGACAAAGGGGAGAGTAGATGCGACAAATTCCAATAAGAAAAGCTGACAACTGCCAAGATTACTAAAAAGTGAAAAGTGCTAACCTTCCAATGATGTAGGCTATGATTAACAAAGAAGAATGTAATTACTAACAAAAGAAGACACAGCAATCTGCCACAGCTATCAAAAACTAAGTAGGTTTGACAAGGGAACGTGAAGAAGTAAACGACACTTGTTACAAAAGCACAAACACGTCCAACTAAAACTACATCATGAAATCTACCACATGTGTGGACGCCTAGAGTAACAAATATGCACAGGCAATATGAATTTTAGGACAGACAAAACTACAATAAGAACAACTCGAAACAGTTAAATACAGAAATAAACCATCTCATAATTACTGACTTCTGGCAAACGATATTCAGCACATTACCTCCAGATCCAACATCAAAGCAAATCTATTCGCTAACAGGTGACCGATCTCACTTACAAGCTTACAAAACAAACTCAAATTTAAAGCCAGATCCCCTAAAAAATCCGTTCAACCAAATCACAAGCCAGACTATTAATTACCAACTTGGCAACATCTTAAAGTGACCGCCAAACTGATTTTTTTAAAAAAAAAGATGATTAGCAACTTTATATATACGTATACGTATACGTATACATCAATATACCTTGAAAGCATGACGAGCTTTACATCCCATGAGTTGCAGAGTGCTCTGCAACACCGGACGCGTGTACCGAAACGACTCCTTTCCATTATCTCTTTTGTCTTCATCGTCCACGACCACTATGTACAGCACTTTCGCCACCTCCGTCATTATTCTGGAAAACCAAACTATAAAGTTCCAAATCAATTTCCCAAGCAAAAAACAAAACCAACTGTTTCACATGCAAAGACCAAGCAAAAAAAGAAACTAGTCAGCATCAACAACCTCATCACTGAACACGTAGGAAACGCAGGTAGAGGTAATCGAAGAGCAATGCAGGTATAGAAACGGACCTGGAGTATGTACAAAAACCGAGGGGGAGTTGATTCCGGTGAGTCCGAGAATCACCGGGAAACGAAATATAATTATGATCGGAGATAGAGATGGTTAGGGTTTATGGTAGCGGAGAAGAACAACAACGATCCGACATTTGAAGACAAGAAGCAGAAGGATCGTGCCATGTCTATATCACCTGTCCACGCATCGCAGAAACAAGCCCTCCACGAGTCTATTTTTTACTACTCTTCTTCTCTGTCCGTCTCTTAAAAACAGCCTCTGTTCTTTCGTTAAATTACTGATTTGGGGTTGCATTGGAATTGAAATTCCTATAATGGGATTGACCTCTCTCTCGGCGTTGGTATTTATAGTAGAAGGGAAAGTGGGGCCCTGCCCGAATATTAATGAATGGCACTATCGGTAATTTTTGTGGTCATGTAAGGGGGAACTCGGGTAAGGATGTCACTTTCTTTTTGAAAGGATCAAACAGGAAAGGGACTTCACGCCAATTAAATCAGCGGCTATAATTGTGTTTCCATTGTGCTTGTTTCTGTTTTCTCTGTTTTCTTCATTTAAGTGCCAGACTCTAATAAATAATTCTATTATTTAGAAGTGGGTTAATTAAAAAAAAAGGTTCAAAAATTTCGTAATATTTTTACTTATAATTAAAATTTTTAAAAGTAGTAATAAAATGTTTAATTTTTAATTTTTAAATTTTAGCTAAAATTTTAAAAAGTGAAAATAAAATTTTCAATTTTTTTCAATTCTGACCCGACTTTGTATATTATTCTCCTGATACTTTCAGTCCTTTGTTTTCTATTTATTCTTCTGACGCCCCAAGCCACTTTCATATTACAGCGCACTGTATTAGTAAATTTTTTGTTTTTAGATCGTTCTCTTAATGTTTTTAGTAATGATAACGTCGAAGCTGCGTAATTTAAAATTCGTAGAGTGAGAGCGTCGAAAGAATAAATTGGAAACGAAGGAAAAAAAATTGAAATCAAAGTGTAAAGTCATTGAGGCTACATAATCTGATTTAACTCTTTTTAATCAATAACAACATTTTAAGGATATAATTAAATGACATCGTTTCAATAGTCTTCATTTGTTATATTAATTTTGGCTTATTTATATTAATTGTTAGGATTTCTAAATCACGTGACAAGTTACGTCAACAAATTTAACGGAAACACTAGTGTTAGGTTATAATAGAAAAAATTAAAAATTTGAGCATTTTATTGTTATTTTTTAAAGTTCAGGTTAGAATTATAAAAAATAAAAAATTTGAATGTTTTATCGCTAATTTTAAAGTTCGGACTATAATTAAAAAATTGAAGAAAGATTTGATTTTTTTTGGTAATTAATCCATTAGAATTTTACTTAAATGTTGTTTTTAGGAATTAATTAGTTATATCTATCTCCCACCCTAAAAGATATCATATGGTAACTGCCGCAAAATTCATGCAGTAGTTTAACCAGCCCTTTTAATATAATCTTCAGTGAACCAAGAAGGCTCAGTCAACGAATAACTCAAATTACTCTCATTTTGTTCCTTTCCCTTACGGAGGATGGATCAGGCAAAGGGGGAATTTAAGGACATTCAACCATGTGAGATTTGTACATTTGTCTTTTTTCTGGTAAATAAGATTTGCACATTGTCGATCTACAAGAGTTAGGTTTTTGTTTCCCACGTGATTTTACTAAATAGGCAAAGAACCTTAAGGAGTTCGTTTTGGCCTTTAAGACCAGTTTATTAGGACTTCCGAGTTCCGACTTCCGACAGTTACGTACTTTGGCAATCCACAAAAATCTTCACATTTGACATCTATGAAAAAAAAAAAGAAATACAGTTGCATATAAATATCTTATAAAAAGTAAATGTTCAAATTATATGAAAATTCAGGAATTCAAACTTTCTTTTTCCCAAAAAGTCATTTTAAAAAAGTGTTTGCTCATTTTTAAACTAGCTAAAAACAAGAAAATTGGAGAAGAAGAAGTTGTTATCATGATCAACAAACGAAATGAGAAAGAAAATAAAGTAAATGATTATTAAAAACATATATATTTTCCGAACAAAGATTCCTAAAGACTATTTAATACTTTAACTTAAGCTAAAATTTTAAAATGGGAAGATTTTACATTAAATATCATCTACTTTCACTAAATTAGTACAATTTCTAATTTAGACAAACAATAGGTTTTAATAAAACTAGAATAAGCATGGTCAATTTAATCTAACCACCGACAACACGTAACACTGCTGAACTCGTGACTACGAAGTTAGGAAAAGAGATCCAATGCTGATTTAACATTACTTGGTGCATCACTTCATGCCTCCAGGGTGGACCAACCGAGTCGTATATATATATATATTCATGTTATGTTACCCTTGCACGATACAAGATATTTTATGCATGGCCATGGGCTCAAAATAATTTCAGTCGTACCGGGGGATGAATAGTACAAATTCAAGAAAGAAAGCTAGGAATGGGTCAATAAAGAAATCGTACATTGGTTAAGACTGGACCACGTGACTTCAAACATCTGTGCTTGCTCATTCCAAGGCTTTGCTTTCATAAACTATAACTAAAACCGCCTTCGATTAGACATGGAATGAGATCCCAACGGTCCATATTATTAAATCCCGTCATCCCAAGACTTTTTGCCCATTCTAAGGCTTTTATTATTAAAAACCGTTTGTAACGAATCTTTGGAATGGGATCCCATCCATCTATTGCGGTCTAACTAGGACTTCCGACTTCCATGCTAAAACAAAAGTAAAAGCACAATCATGTCACAGCTTTCTTTTTCTGTCTTTTTGAATACTGGAAATTAAGAGTAATCCGTAATAATATGGACGACACAACTAAGATAAAGAATTAATGTCGTGGCTTAATATGATTTGATTACTAACAATCTAATCATAAGCACCTACTCCTTAGGAAATTAATTTATGAGACAAGAACCGGGGACCTACTGCTTGGAGATTCAGATGTAGATTATGTGAACGATGATCATCTTAATGAGTAATGATGATAACCAAACATAAGAAAGCATGAATAGATAGATGGTCCCTCCGTTTCCTTTTTTTTTTTGGGAAACTGCAAATGGCGTTTGAGTTGGAGTTGCAGGGGAGACTCGTTGACATTTTGAAGGTGTAAGTAATTAAACGAATGGTATATATCCGCAACGTTTGAATTGACGTCCCAACGGAGGAAGCCACCTCCATGTCCATGGCATGTCATGTGGTTTTAAGAATAAAACAATGGCTTTCCAAACCAATACTGTAGACTAGACGTCGAGTTAAAATTCATCAACAAAAGTTTTTATAATTCAAACGACTATTTTACAATATATTATTATTATTATAGAAAATGAATTGTTGTTCTCTAAAGCTGAATTAATGAAACAGCTACATCAACATGCACGGTTTTGTTACGCAGATCGAAGAACAAAGACAGTTGACTTTAAATGGTTGTGGTGCCGTGAGTTGGGCTCTCTCATTTGGAATTTCGTAAGGTTCGGCGCCATCACACTCGTCGCGCCATCTATCATGGCCGCGTGAATTATTGTCATTATGAAGTAGGCGAACCTCTTTTTTGAATGAGTTTATTCTTTTTCTTTTCATTTTAAATTTACAATTGAGTTGCTTCTTCTAGATAAAGCGCTTTTTTTAATTTTATTTTAGAATAACAATTGTCTTTCTTATTTCAATACATAAAATTACAAGGTAAGCTATTCATTACTCTTTTGTAACCATAAAGTCACAATTGTAAGTCACAAAAACAGTATCTTTGTAAATATAAAAAGAAGACTGCGTATATTATAATCTTCTCTAGACTCTCTTAAAACAAAAAGCCTGGTGTATTAGGTTACGTTAGATTTTGACTTTTTTATTTCAATATATAAAATTAGAAAGAATTTCAGTACAATGTTTTGTTACTGTTTTATTTTAACTTGAGTTAATTGAGAAAAATTTTGCAAATTTACCTTTGGAAGAACATAGTTATAATTTTAATAATATCTAAGAACTTTAATGTTATGTTTTATTCTATTTGGTGAAATTAAAGATTCAGTTAAGCTAAAAAGGTACTGCACGAATGATAAACCAAAGAAAACTCAATAATCATGGAACTTAAAACTGAAAGATCATGTGGCAGAAAATAAAACAAGAAAACAACGTGAGTTTGAGGAGGCAAAAAGATCAGTGTCCATAAGAGTTTATTCTACATCACATGTATAGATTGAAGGAGACTCTCTAGCATTCAACAAACTCTTCTTTTATCAAAAAAGTATAGAATTTTTAACCTAAGAAATTTTGTTTTTTTCTTTCAAAAAATATAACAGAAACTAACCTTCATATATTTAAATAATATAACACATATATTTATACATACAATAATAAGTAGACAGCAACGTGAAAATAAATCTAAGATATCCATTCTTTCACCAAATTCGGATATTAATGTTAAAAAGACAAATTATAGATTATAATGTTAAGATAAATTTTGAGTCAACTAAAAGCACACATTTTTAAGATAAACTTAAAATAAATTTGGAATAAGCAAAATGTGGGTTTATCTAAATAAGATAGACTTTTGAAATAACAAACTAATTTCACAACAATCCCCCCAGCTTATATTAAAATAATATATATAAACGAATAATTAAGTAATGTTGATTAAATATAGAATGTAACAATTTAAATCTAGTGTCCTATAAACTATGAATTGGAAACTAGCTAGATTTAATAAGTTACAACTTACAAAACTATTAGTGAAACTTTAAGTTTCTACAAACCAACACCTTATATTGTAAGTTATAGTTCTTATTAGTCATATTACACCTCGCTATATCTATTGTTCATCGCATGTTTATGCTAATAACGCATGCATTTGCTTGATCATTCATGAGTGCTTTAGAGATTAGCCAAATTCTCATAGGAGCAGTCCCCTTCCATACTCATATAGGAGATTTCATTAAGTGTATATTATAATCAAATACTCTACCCATAACATAAGGGTTATGGAATTTATTAAGAGCTTAGCTAATCCTCACTAGGTTATAGTTTAGCATTAATCACATACCATAAGAGGTACATAAATATTTGATAATGCCTTTTAAAATTAATCAATGACTTTGTTATTACCTATATAAACCTAATTCATGGGTTCACCATTCAAATAGGGTTACCATATTGTTACTATCTTATATTAACTTTAGTCCCATTCCCCTTGATGCTTCAAATATTTGTTTCTTTCTAGATGATTTAGTTAAAGGATTGGCCAAATTCATGCCTGAATTTACATAATCAATGAATATGATACCATTTAAGTTGTTGCTTTAATACTTCATGTCTTAAACAAATGTGTCTATTTTTTCATTAGAAGTTTTTATTTGAATATGTTAGTTTTATTCCTAAAGATACCTTAACCATTCAACCTCATTTTCGACTAACTATAGGGCAATAAATTTTGATTCTATTGTTGATTTAGCAATAATAGTCTTTTTTACCGACTTCTAAGTTATTGCACCTCTATTAAGAGAAAATACATATCCACTAGTATATTTTATCTCATCTGAATTAGAGATCCAGTTAGCATTATTGTCTAATACAAAGGGAAATCTACCGTACAAAGTATCATAATTCATAGTGCCTCTCAAATATTTCATTAGTCTAACTAAAGTAGCCCGATGATCACAATTGAGATTATGAGTATACTTAATCAATCTACACATATCATAAGCTATATCAGATCATGTAATATTTATTAAATGCATCATACTCATAATAATCTCTCAAATTGAGCCACAATATCACTTTTATTAACCAAAAAAGTGTTAGCATCATAAGGAGTACAAACTAGTTTCACATCGAAAAAATTGAGCTTCTTAAGAAGTTTTCAATATAATAGTCTTGTGATAACATTATACCAGATTTATTCCTTATGATTTTAACACTTAAAATAGCAATTGCTTCCCCCATATCTTTCATATTAAAATGTAAAGATAGGAAGAATTAGTACTACATACAACATTAATACTAGTGCCAAAAATAAGTAAGTCATCCATATAGAAACTAATGATCACACATTCTCCATCAATAACTATAGTATAAACATATTTATCCATTTCAATAGAAGAGAAATCTTCACTTAATAGAACTTGATCAAATTTTTTATGTCATTACTTAGTAGCTTGTTTAAGACTATATAAAGATTTTTGCAATCTACAAACTTTGTTTTCAAACCCAGGTAAAAACCTTTAGATTGTACCATATAAATTTCTTCATTTAAATTACCATTTAAAAATGTAATTTTGGCATTGATTTTGTTAATAAATAAATTATGGATAAAAGCTAAAGCAATCAAAATATAAAATTGATGAAATTCTAGTTACAAGCACGAAAGTACTAAAATAATCAATATCACGTTTTTAGTAAAATCTTAAGCAGCCAAATAAGCTTTATATTTCTTAATAGAACCATTAGTTTAAATTTCCTTTTGAAAATCCATTTGCAACTGACAGGTTAGCACTTGGTGGTTAATCTACTAAATCCCAACTTTTATTTTTAAAATAAAGTCAATCTTATTTTTAGTGACTTCTTTGCAAAATGGTGCATCAAAAGAAGAAATTGCATCAAAAAAATAATAAAGGGTAATTTTCAAAAATTATTTTATTGGTCTTTTGCTCTTCTCAACAATTTGTCAGAGTTTTCATAATCAATATTAACAGTGGACACACAAGAAGTTTTCTCAAAAAGTGAAAATATGTTCAAAAAATTATGCATTCTTTGTCTTAATGATAGTTATTATCAATGACATCACTTTTCAAAAATAAGAAACCTATAAGCAACATTATTATTAGCATAACTAATTATGCATACTTTGTCTCAATGATAATGTTACTATCAATGATATCACTTTTCAAAATAAGAAATCTATAAGCAACATTATTATTAGCATAACTAATAAACATGCAATCAGAAGTTTTTAAGCCTATATTGTTTATTTTTTTAGGATTAGGCATCATCACTTTAGCAAGACATCCCCACACTTTTAAATAATTCAGATTAGAAAGGTAACCTATCCATAATTCATATGGTGTCTTATCAGTTATTTTATAAGGAATTCTTTTTTGTAAATGACATGCAGACAAAATAGTTTCACCCCATAAATTATTATGAGTAGAACAACTAACAAGCAAAGTATTCATCATTTCTTTTAAAGTTATATTTTTTCCTTTCTACTACACATTTGATTAAAGGGCATAAGGGGTTGTAATTTCATGGATTATTCCTTCCTTTTCACAATAGTCATAAAATGAAACCTATTCACCTCCTTTATTAGATCAAACTCTTTTTATTTTCCTATTTAATTGTTATTTTATCTCAATTTTATACAATAAAAACATAATAAAATCCTCATCTTTATTTTTTAACAAGTACACTTTAGCATATGTAGAAAAATCATCTATAAAAGTTAACATTTCTTACCACCTTTAGATAATGTTTTAGTTATCCAAGATCAATATGAATTAAACTTAACCATTTAGATTCTCTATTAGCAAATGCATAAGATTTGTTAGTTATTTTTGTTTGAGCACATATGCCACATTTATTCATGCATGCATTACCGTTAGCATAAATAAGACCAAAAGATCACATATTCTTAAGATAGGAAAATTAACATGTCCTAATCTAACATGCCATAAAAAAAAAGAATCAATCAAGTAAAGTAGAAGAACATGCATTATTTTCATTAATAATCTCATAAACACTTAATATAAATAATCCTTGATCACAGTAATTGTAACATCCCACCCTCAATTGGAAGGGTAGAATAGTAAATTGGCATAGGATGTGCTAGATTGGGATTTCATAGGAGTGTTCATGCATAATAGGATTGGTACACAGTCACAATTGTGCACATGCAATTACTGTACATGCATACATGATATTCCCGGTTTGCGTGCCTAAGACAATTTTATTGGGATTAACGTGGTTAATGGGTTTGACAAATTATTTTGAGTGCGCCATAAATTGTTTTCTATTTAAAGAGATTTTTAGGAATTTTTTTGGATTTTTCCGGAGAAAAGTCCCGGACCGGAAAAAATCGCCAATTGGCGAACCGGTCGATTTTCGGTAACGAAAATTTCTACCCAATGGCACTGTAATATTGGGTATTTGGGATTGAAATGAGGGTCATTTGAGTTGATTGGGTTAGTTTTTGATCTGGATTAAAGAATTGATATGTTGACTTTTCTTTTAAATTTTTGACCAATTAGATTTGGCCACCAAAAAGCTTCATTTAATGCTCCAATTTGTTCCTATCGGTTTGCCTAATGAATTACATGAAAAGAGTGAGTTTTCTTGTTGTAAAAACACATAACCGAAGCATCTCTCCATTTCTATATTCTCACCATCGAAATTTTTGCT
>JANKYE010000224.1:7315833-7346069 GCA_032467995.1 Erythroxylum dillonii
GGATCGTGCATACTCGTGTGGATACCGGTAGAGGGCATTCGCATTTTGCAGTGTCTTGGAATCCGAAAAGAAGCAACCCATTCATGACAATAAGGTATTTTCGTAAATCCTTGGTGTTTTTTATTATACGTCATGTTCTTGTATGGTCTTTTCCGCAGCGTATTGTGAATACTCTGACTGTACTCGATCCAACAGTTTCGAAACAAGAATTAATCCTAAGTGCTCTCAGCGGTTTAGGCAGTGAGTATGACTTGGTGGTGGTTATGTTAACGAGCTTTATAGCTCTATCATCTCTTCAGGATGTTCTCTATACTTTGATGATGCACAAAACAAGACTTGAGCAACAATATGATCATTCTCAAATCTCGCTGTCAAATACCACTACCAACATGGCAACCTACTCTCAGAACTCTAATAGTGCTCCTACTGGTGGTCGAGGACACTATCGTGGTAGGGGAAGTAGAGGACGAGGGGGTATATCCAATAGAGTTTCCTATCAACTCTACAACAAGCCAGGACATGATGCTTTAAAGTGCTATAAGCGCTTTGACACTAATTGGCAGGGCAACAGATCTTACAATCCTACCCAACAACCTACTCATCCTGCTCAACAAGCCTACATTGCTCATCAATCTCCTCATCACAATGTAGCAGATGCTACCTCTGACCTTAATTGGTTTATTGACAGTGGTGTTTCAAACCACGTTACAGCTGATCTCTCAAATCTTAGTATTCAGAATGCTTACACAGGCAGAGAACAACTAGCAGTTGGTAATGGTTCTAAACTCCCTATATCACATGTTGGCTCATCCTATCTACCTTCATCATCCATTTCTCCTATCAAGTTGAATAATATTCTTCATGTGCCTAAAATAACCAAAATCTATTAAGCATTTCTCAATTGACAAAAGATAATAAGATTATTATTGAGTTTAACGATTCTTGTTGTGTTTTTAAGGACAAAATTACATGGAGGATTCTACTCAAGGGATTGCTCAAGAATAACTTGTACAACCTTAAAACAAATCCTCCTATCCCTATATCTCTAGCACCTTATATTAGTAAACCATCACAACCTTTATTCTTTACTTTCTTTCCTGCATTATTAGCTGAATCAAGTGTAAATGTGTGGCATGCTCATTTAGGACATCCAAATGCTAATGTACTAAAACATATTTTACAGTCTACTAAATCTTATCTACAGTTTTGTGATTCATGTCAATATGGCAAACAACACAAACTACCTTTTCAAACACATTAAATTTCTGCAACAAAACCTCTAGAAATAGTTTACACAGATGTTTGGGGACTTAGTCCTTTTCCTTCTACAAATGGACAAAGGTACTATCTTATATTTGTCGATGCTTTTTCTAGATTCACATGGTTGTATCCCCTAAAACAAAAATCAGAAACCATGGCAGCATTTATTCGATTTAAGGCATTTGTTGAACTGCAGCTAAACCATAAAATTAAGGCCTTACAAAGTTACATAAGAGGGGAATTTACAATTCTAAAACCATTCCTTGCTACACACGGAATCCAAACACGCTTCAGCTGTCTTTATAATCACTAGTAAAATGGGATTCCAGAACGAAAACATAGATATATGGATGAAACTGGACTCACATTACTCTCTCATGCTAAATTACCTCTATAGTTTTGGTTAGAGGCATTTCAGACAGTTACATATCTTATCAATCATCTCCCTACTCCTGTGTTAGGAAATCAATCACCATTTCAGAAACTATTCAACAGATTGCCCTCATATACTCATCCAAAAATATTTGGTTGTGCTTGTTTCCCCTTTCTCAAATTTTACAATAAACATAAGCTAGGGTACCACACCAGTAAATGTATTTTTCTGGGATACAGTCCTATTAATAGAGGTTACAAATGCGTACACCCTACAGGCCACATTTACATATCTAGATATGTAACCTTCAATGAAACAGAATTTCCGTATTCTGCATTATTTTCAAAACCAAATCCATCCGCAACTACTCCTCTTAGCCTACCAATTTCCACACTCACAAGCACTCTGCAGGTTATTCCAATGCACTCCCGTACAGTGGAAACCTCTCTGCAATCATATCCTTCAGAGACAACAAATCAGGTAACTCATTCTAATCTTATTCCATATTCAACATCTTCTTCTCCTAACCATATTGTTCCTCCTATTGTACCCAATTTACATCCTATGCAAACTCGATCTAAGAGTGGTATTTCAAAGCCAAAAGCATACAGTACATCTCTATCTTCGCAAAAATACTCAGAACAAAAATGAACTACTATTGTTCTATCTGATCCTAAATGGAAACAAGCAATGTTTGATGAAGTTCGGGCTCTACAAAGGAATAAAACATGGCATTTGGTGCCCTATGACTCTTCTAAACAGATTCTTGGAAATAAAGGGAACAACTGGTTACGCTCTTCACTTTTGGCCATCGCACAACCCTCTATCTCTACAGGCTTACAGTGACTCAGATTGGGCTGGGAATCTAGACGATAGGAAGTCGACAACTAGAGGTTGTGTCTTCCTAGTGGGTAATTTAGTGTTTTGGATGTCAAAGAAACAAACTACAGTGGCTAGGTCTAGCACCGAAGCCGAATATAGAGCCTTAGCTCAGGTCTCTACAGAGGTACTATGGTTGCACTCATTGTTAAAGGAACTAGGAGCACACACCAATTCATTGGTGTGATAATAATGGAGCCCTGTCTCTAGCCCTAAATTCGGTGTTTCATGCTCACACGAAACACATCAAGGTTGATGTGCATTTCATACGAGATAAAATAGAGAAGGAAGAATTGGAAGTTCATTACATAAACACAGAAGATCAAGTAGCGGATTTACTTACCAAGTCCCTCACGGCAGTCCGATCGATGGTGTTGTTGTCCAAGCTCAATGTCTCTGTTCATCCTCATTTTCTCTTGATAGGGAATGAAGGAGATAAGATCTCTGGGCCGGTTCATAGCTTGACCTGAGAACCCAACATACAACAAGCCCAAACTCTTAACAAATGGGCCCAAATGAAAACTAAGCAACCAGTAGCCCAACTCTCTTCTGCTGCTTCTAGAGAATTCCAGCAAGCTCACCATGTACTTGCACAACACACAAGCAAATCCTTATAAAAAGGATTTGAGCTGGAATTTAGCTGACAACCATGGCTGTCAGAATTAGTTAGAACCCTTAGTCATTAGATTTTAACAAATTCAAATCAATGGATGAAATCCATTCAATACTATATATAAATACACTCAACATATTGATAATAAAATCATTCGAGCATATACACAAGATACCTACAAATTTTACACTTACGCGCTCATCAAACCTACATGTTTTGATCAGTGGAATTAGTGGATTCATAACATATTACTATAGAAATGAAGTGGCGATTCATTAATGTAAGTATTTTTCTTAGGGACCAAAAGCTTTTACAGACTCAAACTTGCAACTGAGTTCAAGAGCTTCATTTAACAATGCCTACTAGAAGCGTTTTGCTTGTTTTCGTTTCCATTTTACAAACTATCAAGCAGCTCTTCTTACATTTCCCATGACCCATGTACATACGTGGGTAAACCAGCATTTAGTACATGAACCGTCAGTATCAACCCTGAACAAAGATTTGAGAATCTCAATGTCTAAAACAGCTTCAGCAAAGAAACGGAAGTAGGATTTGATGTTGTAGAGGTAACATTCTTTTATCGGCAGAAACGAAAAACATCAAGTTCGTGGAATCTTTTATTAAATTTTTTTTACTGAAAAAAGAGAAAAGTGTTGTTTCTTTAATAGGAAAGGGAAAGTTTAAAACAAGACGAAAAGGAAAACATGCAGAGATAATTTCATCAAGGTTTCACAAGCACGTCTATGGTAGAGACTAGCGAGAGAGATGAAATGTTGTAATTACATTGTATGCAGACCTTCAATGACAAGGATCTTAGGAGGCTTGATGAGCTCAGGAGGATCCAAAAGACCATTAACATGATTGTAAATAGGCTTCTCAACAGCAATTCCATCCTTAAGAGCCTTAACTTGTTCATACCTGAGATCAAAGTCGTTAGCTCTTGGTTGAAAAGCAGTCACACGCTTTTCCTTCCTCCCAGTCCTATCAAGCGAGTGATTATCATCCAAACAGATGACAGATGTGAAAATCTCAGCTGCATGTCTTTTAACAAGCTGCATGACCAGGAACTCAATAGTTTAGATCGGTCTGACGATAAAACGCTCATCAAACAAGAATGGGCTAATTATGGTATTACTGAGCTTCAACATAGCCAAGCAGCCATTGTAATAGCATAAATGGAAGAGTTAGCTGAACCAACATGTCAAGAATGAAACAGCAGCTATAGAAACTCAGTAACTGAGTGAGTAATGTACAGAAGAACAGCTGTAGCTGAGACGCCTCTGATCATTCCGGAATGATTCAGTTATTGGTAGTTAGTTCCTCCCCATTGTGATTTTCACCGCAGAAATACAGATTATTTAGGTCAAGTTTCCGTGTTTCTCCAACTTTTTCCCCGTCTTTACAATACCATCCACTGTAAATTCTTTATTTACCTTATGCTGTGTTCTTTTTAGACTCGCTTTTCTCTTTCCGCAGCTAATAAACTTCAATTCTACTTACGGCTCTTGTATAATACTGACAGATTTTTGTTTAAAATAACTTAATATTGAGCAGAATTGACAACGTTAGAACCTTAATTAAGTAGTTAAAATGCTTGACTCTAAATTGATCACATGGAAAACCGTTTAGCTCAAAATTAGGCATTTAGCCGATTTTCGTTGTACTCTTGTGAACTCTAATGAGAATTCTCGATACACACCTCAGATCATCCAGGATTGCTATCCGTCACCACCGCCTTCCATGAAAATAACCCTTTATGCCAAAAACAAAAGGTGGATTCGTCGATGAGAGTCTACCTATGTCAACTTCAACCTCACCAGATTTTTTACGATGGAAGAAAAAAGACGTCATGGTCAAAGCGTAGATCCGCACTTCTCTGGTCCCTGCAATACAAGAAAACGTGATGTATTCTGAAGCAACACGTGTGCTCTGGAAGGCGCTTTGTGAGTGATATGGTCAGACAAGTGCACCTTGTCTTTACAAGATTAGAAAGGCATTGTCTAATCTTGTACAAGATGAAAATGAGCTATTTCTTACTATGTCACTACCTTTACAACTTTATGGCAAGAAATGCAGGTTTGTGATCCTTTACCAGCATGCACATGTACTGTTGCCAAAGATACTCGTCACGCCACGAATGGGAGATAATAATTCAATTTTGACTGGTTGAGATCTCAAGTTCTGTCCATGAAGCCTACACCAACACGCAGCAAAAATTTTTCCTTGTCCTTGTAGCAAGAACAATAGTTCTCCTTACAGCAAATAGAAAAATTGACTAAACCTATTGAAGGTGCCGTTTTTACAGTTCAATTTTTAGAGGACAATATGCCAAGAATCGTCCCGGTAAGAACACCAATTCCGGCTCTAAATCAAGCAAGCCTTGTCATCACCGTGAAAAATCGGGTCACATCAAGACCGAGTGTTTTGAGATCATTGGTTACCCACCAAATTGGAGGAGCAATTAGCAGCCTTAACATTCTTGTGGAAGCGACAACAGATCATGGCTTAACCATTCATTTGGGGAGTGATCGACTAGCACCAATGGAGCCAAGAAAGTGGCGGTCTATAGATCCCTTGCTTCTATGGAATCTGATGTCGGTACAAGTGACACAAGCAGTGGACCCCACAAGCAACTTGCAAGCTCTTGACATGACCATCGAGCAATATGCAAAATTGTTTTTACTTAAGAGCATCTAGCACAGCTTCACATGGTAATATGCCATTAGTTAATTTTGCTGGTGGGTGCACCTTATCATACAATCCATGGCACTTTCTATCCCAGGCACTGGTAGATCCCAGCGCTTAGTGCTCTCCATCCCGAGACGTTGAAACCATTGCCTCCTGAAAAAAGAGCCATTAATTCTAAATGAATTTATAAGATCAAATACAAATCTGATAGCATCATTAAGCGCTTTAAAGTGGGTTTAGTTGCAAAAGGATTCACACAGGTAGAAGGGTTCGACTATAATGACACATTTACTCGTGTAACTAAAATATCTACTCTCTGCTTTCTTTGAGTGTTGTTGCAGTACGCAAATGGGATCTTTATCAATTACAAGTTAACAACGTTTTTCTTCATATGCCTGACGGGTTTCAAAACCCAACTGATAACCGTGTTTGTAGGCTACCAAAAGCCATTTATGGCCTATAATGGGCATCCAGGTGTTGGTATACAAAACTCTCTGATTCTCTGCAGCAGCAGCTAGGTTTTGTAAGACATTTATGGATTAAATTATTAAATCATACCTGAATCCATGATAGTATTTGTAAGAATTGATTCCTCTCTGCCTTATCTTTTTTGATTAGTTTCCTCAATAGTTCAGAAACCTCTTTGATAATTTTCTAAAACTTATATAAACAACTAACCATCATGTTGATTTTTAAAAGAGAGAGGGAAAGGGTCTTAGACCCATTTGAGATCAAGACTTTAATCTCCAATAACCATTATCTTGAGCTCTATTTGTTAGACTCCAATCTATAAGTGAAATGGGCCATTAAATAATCTAATAATCTCCCACTTGGCCCATATTATGACTTAGTGATTCAACAATAAAACTTAACGTGCACACAATAAATAGAATCGATCAAATAATCCTTAATTGAATTAAGATGATGGGATCATGGCGGTTACAAGTTATACAACATGATTCCTTCCATGTATCACATAATCAACTCAACTCATAAAACTTTAAATGAGTAATTTTGTAATTGTTATCTCACATAACTAATTATTGTATACAATATAATATGTATAATAAGTAAGTGAGCAAAAATATGACTATAATTGAATTCACAAGTATCATAACAATTTGAGCAAAACAATTATATGTATATATACATATCAGAACGTTATGCTAACAAGGACATCTATAATACCCATTCGTTCAACATGGCCAGTAATTGTTTTGGGTGGTAAGCCTTTAATTAACGGATTCGCTATCATTAGATCGGTACCAATATGCTCAATTAATACTTTATGTTTTTACACTTCTTCTTTTACAGACAAATACTTCAAATTCATGAGTTTCGCACCATTTGAATACTTGTCATTCTTAAAGAAGAAAATGGTTGCGGAATTATCACAATAAGTTCTTAACGGTCTATTAATACTGTCGACAATGGCCCAGAACTAAGATAAAGTTCCGCAACCACAATCTATGAACCGTGGCCTCAAGGCACACCACAAATTCAGCCTCCATAGTAGAAGTGGCAATGACAGACTACTTTCCACTTTTTCACGAAACTACTCCTTCAGCTAATAGGAATATATAACCGAATGTAGATTTCTGTAAGTTTACACAACTGGCATAGTCTAAATCCGAATAACCTATCACTTCGAGATGAGTTGATTTTCTATATGTGAGCATATAGTCCTTTGTGCCTTGTAAATATCTAAGAACTTTCTTTGTAGTTTTCCAGTGGTCCATTCCAGGATTGCTTGGATATCGGCCTAGCATTCTGACAGAAAATTGATATCTGGCCGAGTGCATGTTTGAGCATACATTAAGCTCCCAATTACTGACATATAAGGAATAAACTCTATTTCCTTACATTCCAAATCGTTTCGTGGACATTGCATTTGATTAAATTTGTCTCCTTTTTGAATTGGAGCTATCCTTACGGAGCACTTTTCCATTTTAAATCTTTCTAATACTTTCTCGATGTAACCTTTCTGAGATAATCCTAACAATCCTTGTGATCTATCACGGAATAATTCAATTCCTATCACATGGGATGCCTCACCTATATCTTTCATTTCGAAATTATTATAGAGAAAATTCTTTACATCATCTAACAAAACCATATTATTAGCAGCAAGAAAGATATCATCAACATATAAGACTAATATAATGAACTTGCTCCCACTAACCTTCATATATATACACTGATCGACGGTGTTTTTCTACAAAACCATAAGATGTAATGATATCATTAAACTTAAGATACCATTGTCGGGAAGCTTGTTTCAGTCCATATATTGACTTCTTTAATTTACACACTAATCATTCCTTTCCTGTGGTCATGAAAACCTTCAGGTTGATCCATATAAAATTCTTCTTTCAAGTCACCATTTAGAAAAACGGTCTTTACGTCCATTTGGTGAAGCTCTAAATCATAATGAGCCACCAAGGCCATAATAATTCTTAAAGAGTCATTCTTTGAAACTGGAGAGAAGGTCTCTTTATAGTCATTTCCATCCTTTTGAATAACCTTTGGCAACAAGTCTGGCTTATACCTTTCAATGTTACCTTGTGAGTCACGTTTGGTCTTAAAGACCTAGTTATAACCCACTTGCTTTGCACCTTCCGGTAACTTAACTAATTCTCATACATTGTTGTCATCCATTGATTCAACTCTTCTTTTATATCATTGAACCATTTTTCAAAATTGCTACATTCTATGCCTTGTTTGAACGAGACTGGATCCCAATTAATGCTTAAGTCACGTTCATGTTCAAGTGAGTAAACTTCATAGTTACTGGAAATAGTTGGTCTTCTTTGCCTTACAGACCTTCCTAATGCTACTTCTTGTGGCATCACTAAATCATTTGTAACTTGAACATCATTAGCTGGTTCTTATTAATATGTTTAATTTGTGGAATTGGAACATTAATTTGTTATTCCGGTATATTGCATATCTGTGATGCAACAAGAGGATTAACAACCGGTGGGATCACATTTGATGTAGTAGTTTCTACTCGACTTTTGAATATCCACTTTTCCCGATTCTCCATTTTCACTGATTGGACCATTCTCAATTAACCGAGCTTTACTAGACTCAACTATTCTCATACTATGATTAGGACAATAAAACCTATACTCCTTTGACTTTTCGGGATAGCAGATGAAATAACCACTAACGGTTCTCGCATCAAACTTCTTTTTATTTGGATTATACAGCCTTACTTTCGCTGGATAACCCCAAATGTGAAGGTGTTGTAAACTAGGTTTCTTGCCTTTCCACAGATCATAAGATGTCTTAGGAACTGCCTTACTAGGAATCCTATTAAGTAGATACGCAACGGTCTTTAATACATGCAATCACAATGATAAAGATACAGTACTATAACTTAACATACTCCTAACCATATCCATAACAGTACGATTCTACCTTTCAGCTACACAATTTTGTTGTGATGTACTAGACATTGTGTACTGCGCACATATGCCTCGACTTGCAAGAAACTTTGCAAATGGACATGGATATTGTCCACTTTCATCAAAATTTTCATAATATTCACCACCTTTATTAGACCTCACTATCTTTACTTTTCTATCTAACTGCCTTTCTATCTCATTAACAAACACCTCTAGGATGTCCACAGACTGAGACTTCTCATGTACCAGATAAATATAAGTATATCGTGAGAAGTCATCAATAAAGGTAATAAAATATCTTTTACCGCCCCAAGAAGGAACATCGAAAGGACCACAGATGTCAGTGTGTATTAATTTAAGTAATTTGCTACTTCTTGTGGCTAGATTCCTTGATATATGTTTGGTTTGCTTACCGTTAATGCAATCCACATATATCCCAATCAACAAAATCCAATTGAGGTAAGATTTCATTTTTCACTAACCTTTGTAACCTTTCCTTAGATATATGACCTAATCTTTCATGCTAACAAAAAGCAGAACACTCCTTATGTGCACTACATTTATTTCCTATAATATGGTTAACATGAAACAGAGATTCGGCAAAATCAACAACAAGATTGAAATGATATAAACAATCAATTAAAGTATCAAAACCTTAACAGTTCTTGTGTTTATATAAAGAAAATACACGATTTCCAATCTTAAATTTAAAATCATCGTCATCCAACTTTGCAATAAAAACTAAATTCCTAGCACAGTTAGGAACATAAAGACATTTTTTTAGATCCAGTAGATACCCAGTGTCCAAAATCAATCTGTACATCCCAATGCCCTCTATTTGTGCCTTCATTCTATTCCCTATATACAAGAACTTTTCAGTTTCATTTATGGTCTAGATTGAAAGGAATCCCTGTTTAATATATGACACATGAGTAGTTGCACTAGAATCTAACCACTAGGTATTATTAGGCACTTCAATAAGATTTGATTTAAAACTTTGTTGAGATATTTATGGATGGATTGGACCCTCATTAACTTTTCTGATAGCTTTGTCCTTATCTTTGCCTTTCTTTCCTAGTTTGTTCTTGTTGCTACTAGCTCCTTGATGAAACGTGAGATGAACGTAGTGTTCCTTCATTTTCTTCAATCTGGCTTTCTCATGAACCAACATGGCCTTAATCTCTTGAAGGTTTCATTTTTCTTTAATAGTGTTATAATTCACTTGAAACTGGCCGAACTCAAGAGGAAGTGAGTTGATAATGAACTGTACAAGGAAGGGCTCACTTACATCCATACCTATGGATTTCAGCCTTGCAGCTAGATTTAACATATGTGTCACATAATCATGAATAGGTTGTGACCAGTTAAAATTTTTGGTCGTTAGCTCACTCATTAAAGTCCCTACTATGGATTTGTCAACTATATCAGATTGGGAGTATTCTTTAAGCTTTAACATGAACTCCTTTACATTTTTGGCGATCATCATTTGCATCAAATTGAAGCTCAGCCTGTTAGACTATTCCCAAGCCTTATAATAAGACTTGTCAGCTTCAGAACTAGTCTCAGTTATGGCTGCGGGCCTTGTGTCTGAAACTATGGAAGTCCAAATCCATTACACCCAGTTGGAACTGAAGTTGTTCGGACCAATCAGCATAGTTCAGACCATTGAACTTGATCAGCCCATTTCTTAAAGCAAACAAATTAGTAGATGCTGCGAACACAACATATAGCTCACATATTAATGCTTTGAGTAAACCTAAATGGATTCAAACTAACTAATACACTTTGATTATGCATTTAAATTCTCCTTTGGGTGAAATTTAAATACATAGCTGTAACCTATCATGATGAAAATATAGTTCACTATAATGGACAATCAATCATATTCTAGTCCACATGCATGTTATCTTTAGATATATAATCATATTAATCAAATATGTTGATAAAGTCCCTTTAATGTCATTAATTATAAGCAATGGTTCACCTTTGAATGACCTTCTAGCGTTATAATTAATAATCTCAATTGTTCAGTTCAACCTTTATGCCATTTTAGCATCATATCATAATGAACAATTGAAACATTCACAATTAAATGATTAATATTTTCAAGCTAGGCCACTTTGGTGACTAACAAGCTTTCCATGCAATAAACATTTAATTGGACAATTATCATACATGACAAAATTTAATTTAATTAGTTTGGTCATTTAGGTGACCAACAAACTATTCTAAATTACCATAATGTCATATAGCACATTCAACATATAATAAGAAAAAAATGTAATTCCAAGCATGGCATAATATAAATGGTCAAAGTACCAATTAAAACATAATATGACAAAAAATTATATTATGCATAGCAAACATATTCGCAATTTTTAAGCATATAAACCTAAATTAACTAATTGATTACTTGATTAATTAATTTAAATTATCAATTAATTAATGAATTATGAGTTATAAACCAAAATAAAATACCTTAAGTAAGACCAATATTCAAACCCATAAAATTATTTTTTCAAATAAAAAATAAAATGTATGACTCGACGGGCGTGTGCACAGCATGCGCCTGCCACTGGTCTCTACTGTCATATGATGCACCTCGTCTTCCTCAGGCGACACTGCACGCTGGTTTCATCTGTTTGTTTGTTTGTTTGTTTGTTTGTTTGTTTTTAATTCTAACATCTTCTTTCTTTCATAGATCCTTCTTGCAATTCCTTTTCAAAATCCTCTCTTAGCTTGAGCCAACAATAATGACATCCACCATTTACTTATTCGGTGGTCAAAACAACAAAACAAACCGATGTGAGTTTCTCACTCTAAACCATGCATCCATATTTTGTTTCGGTCCATCCATCTATATTTTGTTTCGGTCCATCCATCTATATTTCGTTTCGATTTAGCATTGAGAATGGGGTTCAAGTCCTTAGAAAACTGATTTTATTAACATCCGAAAATAACTTTTCCCGTTCCATATAGATCACACCGAAATTCATCAAGAAATTGCAGTTTGTTTCTATTTCTATAATTCCATTCATGGCAGTTCATAATGTCGTATACGAAGAAAGGAATGCCATTAAAAATACAGAAAATAACCATTCTAGAAATGAAATGAATAGTTGATGATGACAGACAACAAATAATGCAACATGTTGCTCTAATACCAATTTTAGACTTCTATGGATCGATTTATTAAATCATACCTGAATTAATGATAATGTTTGTAAGGATTGATTCCCTCTCTGCCTTATCTTCTTTGATTAGTTTCCTCAATGGTTCAGAAAACTCTTTGATAGTTTTCTAAAACTTATATAAACAACTAACCATCATGTTGATTTTTGAAAGAGAGAGGGAAAGGGTTTTGGACCCATTTGAGATCAAGGCTTTAATACCCAATAACTATTATCTTGAGCTCTGTTCATTGGACTCAAATCTATAAGTGACATGGGCCATTAAATAATCTAACATTGTACAATCGAGGGCACATAATTCTTTATTCACTTATGTGCACAGGCAACATTTTAATGCTTTCCTTGTTTATGTGAATGACATTGTGTTAGCAAGAAATGATAGTCAGGCTATTCATCGTAGTGAAAATCACCTGGACACTGTTTTCAGAATTGGAAACTTGGGTTCTCTCAGATATTTCTTTTGAAGTGGCTCGCACCAAAGAAGGAATTGTCCTCGATTAATACGCTAGACTTGCTTGAAGACATATCTCTCCTTTCCTCTCACTCTTCCACTTTTCTATGGAGTCTCGTCGCACACTGACTGATGGTGTTGGAGATCCTATTCATGACGTCAGTTAGGATGACTACTATATCTGATAATAACATGATCTAATATCACTTACCCTATCTTAGTTCTGGGTCAGTTCATGCATAAAAGTCGGGTTCTGTACTTAATGCAGAATATAATGTTCTTCGTTACTTAAAATTAGCCCTTGGGCAAAGCATACACTTCTCTTCTACTAGTCACACTCTTCTCTTCTACTAGTCACTTCATTTGACAGCATAGTGTGATTCTATGTACCCCAAAAAAAAACATAGTGTGATTCTAATTGGCTAATTGTTCTACTACCAGATGATCCACCACTTAGATATATCATTTTCTTGGGACATAGTCCCATTTCATGAAAGTAAAAACAAAAAAACTAGTTACGGTATGCCAGTCTTTTGCTGAAGCAGAGTATAGTACCAACTCATCTTTATTTATCTTCATCCATTTATAATTCCTTATTTTTAAGGTTTGTACTTTGCCTTTATCTTTTAGTTATGTCAATTGATTATATGTAGCTTGATCTCATTTTGGAATAATAAGTTGGTTGGATGTTTTTCCCACTCTAAAATTTTACAGATAACTTCATTTCAATGTGTAGTAATGTCTTCATAAGAATTTGTACTCAATTGAAACTAAATTATCTCGACCCCAATTAGTTCATATTAAGTTTTGAACTCATCAAGTTACTATAGGAAATTAACCCACTCATACACCACCAAACCCTTCAAGGTTGCTAACACAGGATTTCGTGGACTAATTGAACTAAATAAAAAAAAGTTTTTCATTGACGCAGAAATAATTTGACTATCTCGATTTGTGCGCTCACCATTTCACTTGTAGAGACTTAATTGAATTCATTCTTCCTAATACATAAAATAAAAAGTGTATGAGCTTATTATTCAAGAAAATTAATCTCTTATCTTGAGGTTTACTTTAATTTAAGGACCTTTTGTTTTCTACAATTTTCATATGTTTAAAAGGGCCATTTTAAACTATCTCCTATACTTATACACTTTTGGCTAGTAAGTAAATGCTCATCCTAATTGTCCTATAAAGGTAACCATACCATCAAAGAAGGATGATCTGCTTATATCTTACCCTTTTTGGTTGGATGATAATAACGATGCTCCTAAATATGCAGTTAAGATCTTTTCTATAAGATTTTGTTTAAAATGTTAGCCTAATTGACTTGCTTTAATACCAGTTATTAGTCCTTAATGGAACTAAGAGAGGGGAGGGGATGAATGTAACATCCCATTACTTGTGGGAAGGCTAGAATGGCAATTGTGAGTGATTAATGAGAGTTAGAAATGCATTTCCATGTTCCTACATAATATACCATACACTTATACATGAATAGTAAATTTATTTGCACACGAAAATAATTGTACATGCATTCATGAGTCATTCTGGGTATAATTGGATTGAGTTACAATTTTTGGGAGTTTCGCGAATTTGAAGTTTGTTTATACTGGATATTTTATTAGCTAGTAAGAATATGGTATTTGTGAATATTGGTGAATTTAGGAATAAATTTTGGAAATTATAGAAAATAGGAAAAAAAGAAATCAAAAGAAGCTTTGGAGATAGTTGGATTGTGAAGATGAAAGTTACGAGAGTTAGTTTCAAAAGAAACTAAGTTAGAGCTTAGGTTGAGGGAAAGTGACAAGTGTCACTTAGGCTTTTGTACTCTTGCTAGAAGTAGGTTATTATTCTTATAAAGTTGACAGGTTAAGTCTTGTCTAAGTCCCTTCTTCATTATCATCTTCTCCAAACTTTCTTTTGAAACACAGAGTTTTCCATCAAATACCTTCTAAGAGATTTCTATGCTTTTCCTTCCTTCAACGAACCCACCTTGCCATTTGTGTCCTCTACCTTAAGAGAAACCAGAAGCTGGTCATTGTTCTAAGTGAAGTACGTAAATCGTGTGGAGTTTAGGGCTTGCTATGTGCTTTATAATGTGATTGAATGTGGTACATGCATTCCTTTCATGAATGCAAAATCAGATAATGGCAGTTGTGATCAGAGTAGCCACTGATTAGAGCTTAAAGCTCAACGAATAAAATTGAGCCTCGAACTCAACAATGATTCAGAGCCTTAGGCTCAACATTTAATGAGCCCGATATGGGACAATTCAGGCACTCGGTTACAACAATGTAATAATTGGAAAGTGTCTCATGAGCATTTCATATGCACATTGTTATATATGTTTATTGGAATGAGATGCAAAGATTTGCTTGTGCCTAAGTGAGAATGTGATAATTATGTTAAGTGCAAAGTTGTGAAATTTTATGTTATGTGAAATGATGTGCTGTATGAATTGAGTGAACCATCGATGGTGGTTACCTCATTGAGTTCGTAAAACTTACCAAAATTGCAACGTTATCTTGTCAGGACCGAGAGACGACTTTAGCTACTGAGAGGCTCTACTACCAGATTGTGATTTGACAAGAGAAGTCATGGCTTAAAGGTCGGTCAGCTGGAATTTTGGACGGCTTAGCTAGATTTATTATATTTTCCTCTTTCATATAGTACTCTTGTATTAGGTTTTTGATGACGTACATATGGAAAATGTTGAAAGGCACAAAGTAGACTTCGATTTTGTGAAATGAAATGAGGAAAAAGTTGGTGTTAAAAATATTGTGATTTTCTTATGATGCTTTACAAGTGAATAATGATACGATGCCATATGAAGTGAATGTAGTGATCGAACGTAGCTCGCCCTTATTGTAGGTTATGTACCGGAATAACCTCCGGGCGTCCCGGTGTGTACCCTGCGGTAAAAGGGCGCCACAATGAATTTGACATTGATAAAATTTAAACAATGTAACACCTCATACCCCATAATAGAATCGACATACCGAATATACTATATTTTTAAATACCTAATACTTCAACTACAACATTTTCTATTTAAAACTTCATTATTCTAGCAATTATTATTCACTTTATAAAAATTTAGACAGAGTTTCTTCTATATTACTTAAAACCTCCTGCAAGAAACTTCAATACACTTTTCATGCATGTTTCTCAACTATCTATCTCTATGTCAAACTCTATGACAAAATAATTTACCTATCCTCCAATACATTTCCACACATCTAAACTATATTTCATACATAACTTTGATTTATTCATATATAATTCACAATAAAATCCTAAAAATCCTTCACTTCTTTATACGCACATGCCATAACCAAAAACAAAATAAAAATTTGTAGTACATCCACCTCCAAATCTTTCAAGATCTTCTGTGTGACTCTTGTCTTGTAGTAGATCTATCACCGCTTTCTTCTAATTCTCTTCAAAACTTACGCATGGAAAGAAAATCTACACGCTAAGCTATAGACTTAGTGGTGTTCAAGCAATTCCATTTCTCATTCAATTCAATTCATTCAACCATAACATGCATAATATATAATTTTTCACATATAAATATCTTCGTTTATTTCTAAGCATAAATAGGCATTTAAAATCAAGTTATTAAATACAGGCATGTATCTATTTTAATAATCCATATCTAATTACACAATGATGAATAAGTTGTCCAATTTAATTTAAAATCAATTAGTATTTTCATTTGAAGTTACTTAATCATTAATCATGCATATATATATACATACACAATGATGAATAAATTGTACAATTTAATTAATCCTTTCTCACTACACCTTTGAAGGACTAGTTTTACCTTTTTTAAATGATCCAATTTATCCTGATTAGAATAAATGATAATATCATCGATATACACAAAAGTAAATGCTTCTAAACCTTTAAGATTATTATCCATAAATCGTTGATAGATACTGGGAGCTTGTTTCAATCCAAATGGAAGTACATTCCATTGATAATGTTTTTGTGGAGGGCAAGTAAAAGCGGTTAATGGTTTGGTATTTTTGTGTAAGCGAAGTTGCCAATATCCTAATTTTGCATCCAAAGTTGTAAACCATGTATGTCCTTTTAATTTATGAATGATGTAATCTTTTCGTGGTAGCTTATATGGATCACCTATAGTTGCTTCATTTAGTTTTTTTTATAATTTATGACCATGTGACATTTACCTCTTTTCTGTTCAGCTGAATTATTTACATAAAAAGCAGGGGCTGAGTGTTTGCTAGTACTAGGAGTTCTTAATGTTATATAATGTAAATATTGACAAAAAGGGTTATATAATTTGAGAAAATTATTTCCTAAAATTAATGGTAATCCTAATTCTTGTTGATAGATAGAAGATGCAGGAAATGAAAATTTTTCAATAAGAATATTATTGTAATAACTCACATACCTTATAGATTTAAAACTTCCATCTGCAATTCTTATTTGTAATGGTTTTTCTATTTTTTTCAATTATTTAATAATTGTTTCGAAGCGATACAAATTGTTGCTCCTATGTCTATTTATGCATTAACCTTCTTGTTCTGAATTTTTACTTGAATGAAAGTTATATTCGGATTCAGTTGAGGATTCTGTGTGTTGTGAATAAGATTTGTAATAATAAATAGAGGAAATAGTTGAATTTGTATCATAGTCAGATTCAATTGGTTCTAAATCGTGTTGTAAGGCTGATTGTAAAATATTCAGCTTTTGTGTATATTTGGGATTTGAATTTGAAGTTTTTCTTTTAGGACAATTGTTAGCATAATGTCCTTCTTCTTTACATAACCAACATCTACAAGATTTTTTTCTTTGTGGACAGTCTTTTGGTTTTGATTTAAACCTTCGATAGTTAGATTGCCTAAATTTCCGATAGATCTTATAAGGTTGATGTCTATAATACTTGCGTAGATATTTTTTTCATCTATAGGATATGTATTTGTGGTATGGTTTATATTTTTTTTGGTTTCTTCTTATAATGTTGTCTATAAGGTTCACATCCATATTGTTGTAGCATTTCTGCATTTTGAAAACAACAAAGTTGATTATATTTATGTTTTAAGGTTCGTTTTAATTGGGATTCAAAACAATTTTTAGCTAATACTTCTTGTCCAACTAAAATTGCTCCACCTAAATTATAAGCAACTATTCTAGCACTGGATTTTCTTGAAAAATTTCTTCTACTTGTTGATTCATAGGGTAAGGTAATTTTTGAATAAAAATGTGAATATAAGTTTCTTGTTTTTGTCTAGTTAGCTTATAATAATATGTCTTAAATTCACAAATATATTGTTCAAGATAGCATATATCACATATTCTTGAGTTATTTAAATGCCATAGGGCTTTTTGACGTTCATTTTGAGATACTTCATTTTTAAATGACAAAACATCTTTGCCTAAAAATTCTTTATAAATTTGTCCAGCTATAAATTCAAATGCTTGCATTTTGTTTGTTGTATTTTGATATGCATGTGTTTGTCTTAAAGCATCTTCATTATCTAATAAAAATGATTGTACTACTCCAGTAGTTTTATATGCAACGAAATTCCATAGTAACTCCTTATTTTCTAATTCACTAAATGGTTTTTCTATTTGAAGTATTAATTTGATTTTATTGGTCCATTCTTTTAGTAATTTTTCGGGTTGTAAAACACAATCTAGATTCAATACACCATCAGATCCTAGGTTAATTAATTTTGGATTGTATTCAGTTGGTTATTTTCGTACCTTAGATCCTTTTGAATAATATCCTCATTGATTTAAGAAATCTTCCGACTTCCAATTCTAAGTATATGAATCTTGATGTTGATTACCCTTTTTTCGTTTAGCTCCAGTCACATGTTCTTTTTTTACATGTGATTTGCCTATTTGTTGTTCTCTAGCTCGACTACTTTCAGGTTGGTTTTTTTCTTCTTCGACAAAAATATCTTCATCGGTTTCATAACTGTGTATAATTTCATTCGTATCTTTATCCTTATTTGTTATTTGATGTATCTTTTCATAAGGTGCATTTAAAGTTAATTTTTATACAAATTTAGTAATTTCAATCAACTGACTTTGTATATTACGTTCAACTACTTCTAAAGAGTCGATATTTAGAGGTTCGGTGTAGTCTAGTGATTGGGATTGGTCAATTACAGTCTCCATGGTTTTACTAATGTTGTTATTTCGGGTTTTGGCTTTGATACCACTTTTCTTAACTCTTCTTCCATTTTTTTGCATTTGGTTCTTTTGTTGATTATTTGCTATAATTAGTTCTTCGATTAAATGTATTGTTTTGCTTTGATTTTGTAAGAGGTTCGTAATATGTATTTCCAACTGACTTTGTTGTTCTTTTAATTCCTTAATTGTTTGGGTTACGCTTATAATGTATGTTTTAAATATGTAGTTAATTCAGTAACTTGATTTTTAAAATCATCTAATTTGATAGAAGTTTCTATAGCGGAAGGAGCATCTATAAGAGGGTTGGTGATTTTTATATTGGATTTCTCAGGTTCATGGAATCGAATAGGTCGTTCTATTCTTAATGATCTAGATTTTTGTAAAGGGAAGAATGAAGAACTTGAAGAGGATATATTAGAAAAAGAATGTCGTTCAAAAGAAGGCTATATTGGTATAGGATATTGGATAACAGGTAAGGTTCGTAGGTTTGTTCTAAAATTAGTTCCTACTTTTGCAACATCATTAAATAATTGACTTATATAAATTTTATCAGTGTTCTTAAATTCAATACTATGATGTGAATTGGTTAAAGCATAACTAATATGATAAGTTATTGAAAATGAAAATTGACCTGGAGTCATTAAATTTTCTTTATAAAATTTATAAGCAATAGTTATAGTATTATTTAAATCATGAGATTTTAATGGTATACCTAGTTTTAATCGGGTGTTGAATTTTATTTTTTGATATGCTAAATTTCCATTCACAATTCCAATGATTTGATCATTTAGGTTAGTCATTCGTTCCTCTACAATAGCCATTCTAATTGGTGAATCTATGCCATCTTGGAAAGTAGCTTTTAGTAATATTTGAATAGTAGAAAGATGAATATAGCCTAATTTATTTCATTTTTCGGAAGGAATTTGTCTTAACTGTCTATTAATTTGTTCTAGGTCAATAAGATTTATTCGGATATGTCCATTACATTGATCTATTCTGATTGGTGTTTCATGGACTATTTTACCATAATAGATAATATTTTTTCTATCGAGATCTTTCTTTGTTGGACCCCGAACTTCTGATGGAAATTAGAAAAATTAAACTAAATGGAAATGAGTGTGTGATAGATGACTTTGTGTGTCTTAAGAAAATTAGTGAGAAAAGAATGATTTGTTTTGAGATTTGAGTAGATTGTAGATTAGTTATGGTTATAAAAGAAGAAAGTTGAAAATCAAGAAATAAAGAGACGAAGTATAAAATTTTGAAGAATTAAGAAAGTTTGACTTTTTGGGTAGAAAAGTTGACTTTTTGATTTAGGCCAAATTTAGTGTCTGTTGAGAGCTCTTTGTTGCCATAAGTATGCAATTTTTCGATATCGGGAGTGAAAGATATGAGTTTTCGTAGGATTGTATATATACTGTACTTTGAGGTGAATTCTTGACTGATTGAGTCTGAAATGGATTAAATGATATTCATGGAAGTTATAGAGAATTTGAATAGCTTGAAAATGATGTATCGTTTGTAATTTGTGGATGTGAGAACTGGACAATATGACATGGTGAAGTTGATTTTTGTGTAGATTGACTAATTATCTTGCAGAAACTTTGATTTGAAAATTGACCGAGGTAGAGGTTAAATTTGTCATTAAGTTCTTCAAGAAAGTTTTAGATGATGTTTTGATCTTTACATAGATATAAAATATGACATGTTTGGACCAGGAAGTTAAAAGATATGATTTTTGGAAATTATGTAATTATTAGGGAGACACTAAATGGGACGGGATCTTTGATTGAAAATTTGATCATTTTCGAGACTGATTTAGGTTGTGAATCCTTCGTGGAAGTTGTAGAGCTTCCTTTAAGCTTTCCAATGATACCAATTTTGTCAAATTTGGAGTTCGGGATCGAGAGTTACGGATTTTTGAAGTTTGGTGAAAAAAAGGAAAAATTGAAGTCAGAGCCACTTCGCGATCGCGAGATTGGCTTTTTCCTCCGAATCTCGCACTGGCGATCCGTCGCAGTCGCGAGGTTTCTGATTTCTTCGGCTCGCGATCGCGAGCCGTCGCGGTCGAGAGTTGGCTCTGTTTCTCCTCGGCTCGCGACCGCGAGCCGTTCGCGATCGCGAGCCGACTATTTTCTCCGCGGCTCGCGATCGCTAGCCGACTGTTACAGTACCGAGTAAATTTTTGAATTTTGTTGAAAATTTGTCCAATCTTTTACTCCTATCTCTTCCGTCCGACATCCGATTGATCCAATTTTTGAAGCGTTGGATTCCTAAAACTTTTCCCTATATGTTCATGGAGAATTATGAATTTTTGAGATTAATTGAGAATGATTTATTAAAATCAAAGTGAAATGAGTTGGATACTTTTCTGAACATGGTTCGGTATTTCGAGAAATTCGGGAGTTGTGGAGCTCCGATTGAGTTGATTCTTGAGGCAAAATCAAATTGAGTCATGGGGCTACAAGTCATGTGAAAGGATCGAATTCCAATTTAGGCCCTAAGATTGTCAATTTCTGGAGTGAAGTTTGAATTAATGTGCAGTCCCAATTTTGTGAAGGTCCGAAAGTATTTTGGCCATAACTCCTTCGTTTCTGATCCGATTTGAGCATTTTTAGTGTCATTTTAAAGATGAGACATAGAGGAATATTTTTTGAGAAGAATGTTTTGTCAAATTATGTCATCTACCTGATCAATTTATGGACACAAATGTCAGTTTTTAAAGGTCAAATGAAGGGCATTTTGGTCTTTTTAATGTCATTAATGAAAGGTGATGAGGTGACTGTCGTTTAAAGAGAAGAGAAGCAGTGATTTTCGACAGAAAATGAAAGAAAGAAAAGAATAAGAAGAGAGAAGGAGAAGAGAGAGTTCGGACGAAGAAGAGAAAGAAGAAGAAATCGTGAGATGCTAGGGTTTCGGATTTCTTTGAGTCTTTAGCAAGTTTTTTCGTTTATTCAAGGAAGAAAAGTGAGAAAGAAATTGAAAGCTTCCTTTGGACCTTGGAGATGCCGAAAATGAAGAGAGAGAAGGTAAGAGTTGATTTTCGTGTTTTGACTTTTTAGTGAGATTTTTAATTAATTGGCCTAAGATTGATATGGGTTTGTGATTTATGAAGTTAATTTTGATGATTATGCCTTAAGTGAGGTTTAATTTTGGATAATTGTGAATTAGGGTTATGCCCAATTTTGTAAATTGGGAATTTTCGAAATTGTTGATTTTGATAATTTGGGAATATGCTTAATTGGTGAATTCCTAAGTTGATTTTGAAGATTATAATATTTATGATGTTGCAATTGGATATTTGTGGTTTAGGAAAAAAATTTTTGGAAAAGAGAAGGAAGGATTGGAGAAATTGATGTTTAGAACAAGATTCAAGCATGGATTCGAGGTAGATATCATATTTATATTTGATGTATGAGCTATATGAGTTTTCAAAAAAAATTTGGATTTTTGAGAAATTATTGCTTATATGATTAATGATGTTCGCAATTATGATTTTCGAAAGATGAAAGTATGATTCTAAAATGATTGCGAGAAAGTGAGAAACAATTCTGAAATTTGTTGTTTATGACTGTTTTGAGAAAAATTGAAAGTTGTTACGTTCTTTGATGTCGAAGATTTTGATTAAATGAACCGTATTGATAATTTATGAAAAACGTGTTACATTTATTGATTTGAAAGTTTAATTAAGAAAGTGTTATTTTATGATCTTTGACATTTTAACGGAAAGTTTGTTTTTGAAAAATCAAGAAGAGAAAAGATTTCGAAAATTTATTTCAGGAATTATTATCCATGAAGTTTGAAGTATTTACAGAAATTGTTTTGTTTCGGACAATTTAAATACAGTGACACAAGTGATTATAGTTCTTGATTTTGGAATGTTTACTAAAAGTGAAGTAATTGTAAATTACAGGTTTTGATTGTTTTTGTAAAAGGGATTTCTTATAAGAAGGCTTGCATTCTTTGATTTTAATATTTGAGTAATTCATGATTTAAATGTTGTTTACGAAATGTTTGAAAATTTAGAATTTCCGAATATTTTTGAAAATGTTTATATAATATCGTTTATGGAAAGGTTTGAAAAACAAAAATTAGGATTTCCAAATACTTTTGGAATTACAAAAAAAAATGGTTTACAAAAAGGTTTGAAAATTTTGGGATCTCCGAAGACTTTCGGAATTGGTTATAAAATAGTGTTTAGAAAAGTGTTTGAAAAATGATGATTTCCGAATGTTTTGGAAAGTGTATAAAAACATCGTTTAGACAAATGTTTGAAAAACAAATCTGATTTCCGAATATTTTTGGGAGTGTTATGACAAAAGGTTATGATTTTTGACTAATTTGAATTCGTTATAAAGTATTGATTATGTAATGCTTGATTTCAAATGTTTTCAAGAATGGTTTCAAGTTGTGAATGTTTGATAATTTCAGGAAATTTCTGAGATTATGAAAAACGATACAAAGGGCAATTTCATGTCTTCAAATGATTTGTGAAATTGAATGAAATCTTTGAGAGTATTGAATTTTGTTTTCGAATGTTTGGGAAAAATGTTACGAGTTTGAAAATAAATTGAGAAATTAAGAAAGGTTCTGAAAAACCATTTATGTTATAATAATTTACGAAAGCGCTTAAATTGTTAAATTCGTTATTTTCGACGAAATTGATAAATGATGAAAAATAGTTTCGGATTATTGAAATAAAATGTTCTGCATAGTACATGCAGTGATGTTTGAACGTTTTGATAAGATTGCAATAATGGTTAAACTCATAATGAGAACTGCTATGTGACTTTATGTACAATTTGGAAATGTCAATTTGTTTAATATGGCATTTGTGTGTGACTCATTTGATGATTTGCCAAGATTGTTTCAATCTTAATTGGTTGAACTTATGTTATATGAGTTGAGCTTATGATTATTACTGTGTCTAGTAAGACACAACTTGAAAAATTGAAATTTCGGAATGTGCCTTCGAGCAATCTGATTTTTGTTAAGTATGAATATGTGTATTATGTGGGTTTGGTTAAGTCCCCTCCGTATGAGTCAGTGCACTGGTCTCCCTTTGATAGCCTTCTCCCGACTGCCCGCTAGTGGCATAGGAGCTCCGATTTCGGACTCCCCTTCATTCACGGCTGCACAGAACCGCTATGCGGGAATGTGCAGTACGTTCTGTTAGGACCGACCCAAACTAATTTGTGTTGGATGCCGCGATATAACCCGCAAACACACGCCGGGGTATAACCCCCAAACACCTACGGGTGGGATGTGGGGTCCAACCTTAAAAGAACATATTTTGTTTTGTTTATGTTTGTGATGCATTCATGTTTTTGAAATTGTTCATGATTTGTGAGAACAATTGTGAGTTTTTGAGAAATGAGTTTTGAAATGGTGAGAATTTTGGAAATTGAATAAGAATGTTGTGAATTATGTGAAAGGCTTCAGAACTAAGTTTTGAAATTTTTGCTACTGAGAAATGCTTATAAATGATCAACATTTTTACGAAACGATTTTTGTTTATCTTTGAGTATAAATATGTTATCCACGGAGCGAAAGCTCACCCCCCCTTTCATCCTCATCTCCAGGTACGAGCAGGAGATCGGATGGAAGACGATTATGACTTCAGTTCAATTTGTGCATGTTTTGTATTTATGTGTAGAGTTGATGTTAGTGTATTCGTTTCGAAATGTAAACAAATGCGAAAATTGAGATTGGATTTGAGTTTGTGTGTGATTATGGAATTGAAATATGTAAGTATATTGTACTTCGTATTGAGGTGAATATGAATGGATTTGTTTATGAATAGTAAAAGTATATGATTGTGATGTGATTATGTTCGGATTGATTTATGATTTGGATTGAGAATTTTGGAAGTGTTTAGGTATAGATGTGTGATCTGCTGGTGTTTTAGATTCCGGACGGGAGGTCCGATGATTATGAATTGTGTTTGGGAATTATTGAAGTGTGTACTTTCTTTTGCAGATTTTTAGGTTGTTCAATATACAGCCGTTATGCTGCCCGATTTTCGGTAAAAATCGGTTTATGGCAAGTTAGAATAAGTTTTAGATTAAGATTTTTAAAGATGTGTTTCGAATATGCATGATTAAGGGTGATTTGAGCTAATAGCAAAGAATAATGAGATTCGAATGGAAGCATTTCCAGATGGGAAATTGTATGGTGTTTGTAAGTTTGACTAAGATTTGAGTTTGAATGAGTGGAATAAGAAAGAAAGAAAAATTTAAACTGGTTTTCGGATGGTTTAGTCCTTAGGTTTCCAACGCGACAGTCTTCTTGTTCGCTATGGATGTCGGATCCGTTTCTTTTGCACTTCGCTTTTTGTTTCCCTAAGTTTATTCCGCTTCGTTTTGCTTTCATTCTTTCGTGTGCTTTTGATTTCGTTTGGTTTTCCGGTTGGGATCCGGTTTCGAGATCGGGTTCCAACATTCTTTAATAATGATTTTTGAAGATCTTGTCTAGCTTTAAATCTAATTGTGTTTTTGCAATTTGTTTATATTTATCGTTATCTAAAAGGGTATTAACATGAAAAATTCCTTGTGCTTCGTGTAATTCCAAATTATCTGCATCTAGTATATTTGGATTTTGGTCTTCGGGATTTTGGTCGGTCATGACTAAAAAATTTTAATCGATTAATCTACTTATCTGTTGTCTATATTATTTTCGTGCGTTAAAATTGTGTTTCTGTAGAGTTTTAACATATATTATAGCTTGAGTACTTATATCAGGATCAGATATCCTTAAATGATAATTAGGTTTGTGATTACTTTGATAAAATTGATTTAGTAATCTATTTAAACTTTTTTCTCTAACATAAGTTAATCTAATTAATTCTTTATAACATTGCTTAGCTTCAAAATAAGGTTTCATAATTAAAATTGGTGTGCTATCATTTAATGTAATCGTAAATTTTGGGTTAAATAACTAACTTCATTGGAATAAAATTGATACATATCTCTTATGACATTTAATTCTAACTAAATATCGGCTAAATCTTCAAAATCCATATTAGTGGGATTAGATTCGATAAATTGAATTATCCTTCTAGCAGTGTCTATTGTTTGTTGTCTATAGTTTTCTACTGATAGTTGTGCTTCTCTTATATCTTGTTCTGAGTCCTAACAAATGGAACAATTATTCATAGGATGAATAATTGGTACCATGTTGTTGATATTGATGGTTAAACCATTCGAGGAAAAGATCTCGAAAGTTTAAACACTATATATATAGATAATGTCATAATATAGGAGTAAATCCAAGTTAATAGATTTTTTGTAAGAATTATACTATAGTAACATAATCTAATACAAAATAACAAATTTCAATAAATTTAAATAAAACTTGAGCATATAAGAAGGCAATAAATATACATGCAAATACAGAGAGTATAAAGGAAAACATTTAATCTATTAATTTTGAAATTTCATGTATAGCATTCCTTCGATTTTGTCTATTATAATTTATAATATTGAACATGCTTAAGGAGAAAAAGACGTTGATTCAATTTTTTATTCTATGTTGATCATTATCTTGTTTTGCTTTTTCTATTTTGACTTTATATTTGTTAATATAAATCGATGATTTTCTGCCATTTCATTACTATTTTTAATTTGGGATTTAAGTTCTGCTTTATACTCAAAGTAATGCATAATAAAGTTCTTAGATTTAAAAAGAAGTACAAAGGTACGACGATAGCTTAATCTATAAGCTTCTTAATTTGTCGCTCATAAAACTTTCTAGTCTCAAAGACTAGTTCTTTAAGATCTATAGCCATTTTTATCATTCGATTGATCTCATACATCTCTATATAACGAAGATCATGCAAACTATTATGTGCTTTTTTAGTATGTGCATAATATCTGCTAAGCATTTCATCTAACTGTTCTTCACGCTCATATGTTTCTTTTATAGTATTTTTCAAATATCTTTTGCATTCAAAGTAGCTTGTATTCATATCTGTCAGGAACAATAACCAAATAAACATATTAGTTTATTAATTGATTAATTTGTCTATGATATTCCATGCGTTTTAGTTGATTGAACTGTTTTAATTCGTGAAAATAATAAATCACAGAAAATCGATGTGCAATATCATCTTGATTAGATGGAGTAACTGTGTTTGTTCAATATAAAAAGTATTTTGTTGAATTACATCATCATAATGTCTTTGTCTATGATAGGTAATAGAAATAATTTCTTTAAGTCGTTGTTTTTCTTCAAAATATGTTGTCATTTTAGTCTAAATTGTCATAAGAAACATTCGGGTTAAAGAATAAATCAACTAGATATTGAAATAATAAAGGATTAAACTTATGTAGTAAACAATCACTTAGAAATTGATCGATGGGGGTATATGTAGGTAAAACTTGAGAGCAAAGAACTAAAAAGAAAATAACGAAGTTGATATATGAACTTAAATGATTGCATAAAAGTATTGAAATGAAAAACTCGTTAATCATACCTTCTCGTTAATCATACCTTCGGCGTCTCTTTGGTTGCTTCAACGCCAATCCTTAGGCGACTCGCAATAGAGAGATAGATAGGATTAAGAGAGATTTTTATTTCAAATGTACATAAGAGGTATGAAGGCTCAGATTACATTAAATAGGCAAATAAAGAAGAAAGGAGCCAAAGAAGTTGGCCGACAGATTAAAGTAAAGCTACCTAATATGCAGTAAAAAAAAGTAAAAGGAAAGCTAATATAAAAAGGAAAAAGCAGATTCCTCTACTATGGCCGACAGTAGGCCTACATTGTGTCTATCAAGAGATATCTCAATCTCAATTATTCTGCTTCAATTATTGCTTCTAGCGAATCACTTTCTTCTGTCTGAGTTGTGGATGGACAATATTTGCATTGATGTTTTGGATGAATTTGCATTTGATGACAGATAGCATATTTCCATGTGGCATTGAGTTTGTTGAAAAGTCCTTCCATCGAAACAAAAGGGATGAGGAATTGCTTAATAATACTCAATCCTTCAGCCTGAATAGCTTGCTTATATGTTGAAATCATAAGTAAATTGAATCCTTTGTAATTGATTCGAATGGTTGAATCAGCGGTGAGACTTGCTGCCTGAATAAATACTCCTTCGATGCATTGAAGATTAAATTAATTGATCAATTCCTAGTCAAACTGATGATTGGGAGGTATGTCGATGGTAGGATAAATACCATTGCTGATTTCGATTGTGAGGAATGCAACTCTGGGTATTATGATGTCAGCATCTTGGATGGATGGTTGTTCCTTGAATATAGGATAACTGCTCCAGATTTTGATAAACATTTCTCTATTCTCGGCAAAACGATCCCTGTAATATGTCACTGCTTGTATGAATCCAATTGGGAATTCTGAAAGGATTTTTAGATCGGCGATATAGAGAGTGTCAATCAATCCACTTTGAAATAGAAGATAAGTGGATAATGAATCGGCTTCTGGTAGCACAATAGCTTTAGGTCTATAGCGTCCACGGTTTAAGGGATAGTAGTGAAAAACTCTATGAGCTTCGGTCCATTGATTTAAATTTTAGAAACAATCTACAAACATTTCTAAAGTCATTTTGCGTGCACCAATTTGTAAAGTCTTGCTGAGTATATTATTGATACGATCTAAATTTATTGGTTTGCCCAATACTTTCATCTTGGATAAAGGGGTAACTGGTGCTTCCAAAACTTGTTTATATTGAGGTCTCAAATCTGGATTTTGATGTCTAAATTCTGCAAAAGCCTTTTCAGCTTCTACCTTGATTGCAAAACTCTTATGAAAAATACCTTATTTTCCAGTAATATGAGGAGCTGCTTTATGCCAAGCATCATAAAGACCATCCATAGGTCTATTGTAGATTACATAAGTTTTTCCATCATTCTCATCTGCTTGCTTCTGAGATATAGGGGTTTGTGTTTTGGTAATTTGTTGTGGAGTGATAGGAACAGGAATGATAGTTTGAGTAGGTAAAATAGCTTCAGTTTGGGTACATGTTTGATCTTTGGTGGTGGTGTTTGTATTTTGTTTTAGTACTTGAATAGTGGTTTTTAGTTGATTTATATCTCGAGTAATGGTTCTAAGAAGTTGCTGTTGGTTTTCAAGGTTTATTTCCTTTTGAGCAAGGGCTGCTTCTAAATTTTCTATGGCTGCTTCCATTCTCTGGTAAAAATATCTGTAAGAAAGTTGTCAGAGGATTTGATATATTGAATTGAAAACTGATACTGGTTCAGCTCAAGCTGCCACCGTATAAGTCTGCCTTGATTATAATTACTGTGTATATTGTATCTAATGAATCCACAGAGATATTTAGACTCCATTTGAATTTTAAATTCAACGGGCAATAAATCTATACGCCACTTTCTCAAAGTTTTGAGACAAGCTAACGTTTCTTTTTCATGCATTGGATATTTATATTCTGTGGGATTAAAAGTCCCATTTATATATTTGCATAAATGGTATTTCTTTTGATTAGGTGGTTATGCCAAAAGGCAGCCAGCCCATGTATCTATACTTGGATCTTTTTGTATCAGGAGTGAATCAACTGGTAGGTAATTATATAACATTGGTAAATCCATACCTAAAGCCTTAAGTTTCCTTACAGCTTTGGTATCCACCTCAGTCTATGTCCATTGATTTTTAGTACTACATTTTAATTGTAAAACCCTTGATCAGAAATATAATTGAGAATACCTAAAAATTGTTGTACTTGAGTTCTATTAATTAATTTGTCAAGAAATTGTTGTATTTTCTTTAATATATTGGGTTGCAATTTTAAATAATTGTTTTGAAATTCAATGCCTAAATATTCAATGTTTTGTTGAGCTAATGTAAACTTTTTTCTGCTCAAAATTACTTTGCTACCCAAAACTCGAGTTGAAGGTAAGGCGGAATCAAATTACTTAAGTCCACCACGCATCCGCTAGAAGCGGATGTCACCCTGTGTCATTTTTGAGTGCATAGGTGAACCTATGACGAATTGCGCTTGTGGGGATTCGAACTCACGACGTGGGATTAAGCCTCAGTCTCATACCTGAGCTCTGATACCACTTTGCTACCCAAAACTTGAGTTGAAGGTAAGGCATAATCAAATTACTTAAGTCTTATTGTACTTAAGTTCTATTAATTAATTTTGTCAGGAAATTGCTGTATTTTCTTTAATATATTGGGTTGCAATTTTAAATAACCATTCTGAAATTCAATGTG
>JANKYE010000224.1:7351816-7362937 GCA_032467995.1 Erythroxylum dillonii
GCCTTAGCATAATTTAGTTGCGTTGATCATCTTTGATCTTTCATTCAAATCTTGTCCGTGGTTGAAAATTTTCATCAATATGCATTCGTACGTGACAAACTTTCAATTTTTCATCGACATTGTCATTTGTCTCGCATACTTGTAGGACATTATCTTATTCACTCATCAACGCTCATCTTCATATTAAATTACACGCCAAACATTGATTAAAACTTATATAATTCTATGCAAATACTTATTGGAAAAATATTAGTACGTACTTCACATGATGTGATGAGATGTGAGATTAATTTATATTGCACCATTAATTATTTAATTAATTGTATTTTAATCATATAGTCTCCATGGTATTACATCCTTTATTTTAATACTATTAAATTACATCATATTCAATTACATCCAACTTACCGACTTACTATGCATGCTACTTCAGTAGTATCCATATATATATATATATATACAACATAGTTCTACCTAGCTAAGAAAGTCAAGTAAAAGTTACTAATATCATACTTTAATGTAATTCAGAATAGTTTATCTTTCACATAAATCAGAAATAGATTTATTTGAATATAGTGCGACAAAATCTCAGAAAGAACAGTACAAATAAGGCCACAGTTTTTAATATTGTTAAATTATTGTTTTGTTTTTTGGGTTAACGTCAGAGTGAACTTGTCCCTCTCATTTTATAACTGTCTGAACATCCCATGTCTATTCCTCGTACTTCGCCAACTCTTCCTCTCTGCCGTTTCTTTCCTCCGTAGACAAAAAAGAAAAAAAAAAAAGCCATTTGCTGCCTCCAAATCCTGTGGTCTACGTCTTTCAAGTCCAGTCTTTTTGCTTCCTCATTTGGTCGATCAACCACCTGGGCATCTTCAAACTTGATGAACAAAGTTTTTGTTATGAACAATCACATTCATTTCTAACCTAGTATTCACGTCTTTATAGCTTTTTGGACAACGATATGAACAGAGAGAATGTTAATGCGTATCTTTGTTTTCTCTCTGCATCGTTCTTTGTTGCTTTCTTTGGGTTGGTGTTATTGCCACAATATGTCTCTTGCCAAGATGCTCAAGACTACGTTAACAATCCTGCTGCTGAACAGTTGGTATCGCATATGGTCGATGTTGGTCTGTCGAATATTATCTCCGTCTTCAAGGACGATATTAGCAAATACTTAGGTTTCTGCATAACGGACGTGTGTGTATACGAATAATCACTACCCTTTTGATGTTTTGATTGGTTTCTCAAAATGGGGTTACATGCTTTTTCTCTGGACTACAGGGATGCAGATTGGCAAAGAGCATTCAATTTCTCCAGGGACCCACAATTCATAACCCATTGCGCTAGGAAAACCAAAGGTACAGAATGATTTAAATTTATGATTTTTGGCTAGTTTTGCACATTTTGAGAGTGGAGGTTACTAACATCCACGGAAGAATGGATTTTCAAGTTATATGGGAGCAGAAAACTTGGTTCAGTACAAGTTCTGAAAGTTTTATTTACAATACAAGCTCTTGACGACCAAATGAGTTTCTTCAAGTCATCACATTATATTTGACGTTTCTTTTGATAATTTGTTGGTCAGGTGATATGCCTCAGCGTTTATGTACAGCTGCAGAAATAAAATTCTACATAAGTAGTTTCTCTTTGAATGCTAAAAAAAGAGCCAACTACTTACAGCTTAACAAGAACTGCAATCTGAGCTCATGGGTCTCTGGATGTGAGCCTGGATGGGCTTGCACTGTTGGTAAAGGAGTGAAAACTGAACTGAAAAGTACGAAAGAAATACCTGTTAGAACTACTGAATGTGCACCTTGTTGCGAAGGTTTCTTTTGTCCTCACGGCCTAACTTGCATGCTGCGTGAGTACCTGGAACCTCTTTTGTTCTTTACATCAATATTATCAGGAACCTCTTCTCTCAGTGACTCCACCATCTCAATTGTCCTAGTTCCCCTTAGCATAGATTACCTAGGACTATATAGATTGTGTTTCTGATATGCGCTTCAGCAAAAATTGAAGAACTCAGGAACATGATGCTGTTCTTATTCGTGACACAGTAGTACATTGACTTTATTGCCTAGCTTTAAAGAGCGAAGGCTTGTATTCTATTTTACCTGTTAACATTTGCTATCTTGCCACTACAGCATGTCCATTGGGTGCTTACTGCCCACTTTCAAAGTTGAATGAAATGACTGGTGTATGTGACCCGTAAGTCCATTCCTGTTTTGCACATCATGACTTGAATTACTGTTGTTCGAGATACATAATTATTTATTGGCAGAAATATGTTGCAGATACCAATATCAGTTGCCTTCTGGGAGGCCAAACCATACCTGCGGTGGAGCAGATACTTGGGCTGATGTAGCGAGTACTAGTGAGGTATTCTGTTCAGCAGGATCATACTGTCCGTCTACTACCCAAAAAATTCCTTGCAGTAGGGGGTATTGATAATTATCCCATAACTTCCATCACTTGCATATGAACTTACAAAAAACAGCTTTTTCTTTGTTGTTGCATGCCATTCAGATTCTCTCTTTCTGCCAACATCTTGATCATCCGTTTGTTTCCTTTCTCAAGTTTGTTACGGCGATATGTTCTCAGTCTCCTTATCACTTACGCATCTACCCTTTTTCCATTTCAGACATTACTGCAGGACTGGTTCTATATCACAAAAAGGTTAGTAAAAGTCCTAATTTCAAGCCTTTACATGTTGTTTCAAACATGAGAGAAAGGATTCAGAACATTGACACCATAGTGATAAAGGAAATTAAAAAGAATATCAATTTTTCATGTAATTGTTTTGAAACAAAATAATAAAGCTAATCCCCGCTAGTTCAGCAGTTTATAATCCTTAATCGTGATAGTGCAGGATGCTTTAAAATGGCAACTTGTACACCTCAATCAAGTAATCAGAATATCACAGCATATGGCGTCTTGGTTTTTGTAAGTGATAAATTCAATGTAGTTACAGATGATAGCTTGCTTGAAATGTTTATAGATTGCAGAAACTTTCTATCAGATTCTGTTAGTTGTTTGATTTCTTTGGAAAATGAAGTTGATATTTAATAATTAGATACATTTACTGCATACCTGACACAAGTGCTTTAACATTTAAACTCTTCATGTAGGCTGGGATAAGTTTCCTGCTCATCATAATTTACAACTTTTCTGATCAAGTTATTGCAACTCGAGAGCAAAAACAAGCACAAACCAGGGAGAAAGCAGTTCAAGAAGTAAGAGAAACGGTACAAGCACGTGAAAAATGGAAATCTGCAAAAGACATTGCCAAGAAGCATGCAATAGATATTCACTCTCAATTATCACGTACTTTCTCTCGCGCGAGATCTAAAAGGGAACAACAAAAAGGATTGGCTAAACTTACAGTGGATGGTTCCTTACCATCATTATCTGGGTCAAGCTCAGCAGCAACGGGAACGATAAAGGACAACAGTAACCTCACAAGGATGCTGCACGAAATTGAGGCTAATCCTGAGAGTTCTGAAGGCTTCAATTTGGAGATTGGAGATAAAAATATAAAAAAGAATGCACTAAAGGGTAACAAGTTGCATACTCAGAGCCAAATGTTTAGGTATGCATATGGGCAAATTGAGAGGGAAAAGGCCTTTCAGGAGCAGAACAAGAACTTGACCTTCTCAGGGGTGATTTCCATGGCTAATGATATCGAAATCAGGAAGAGGCCTCCAATTGAGGTGGCTTTTAAGGATCTAACCCTCACTTTGAAAGGTAAAAACAAACATCTTCTAAAATGCGTTACTGGGAAATTATCACCTGGGCGAGTGTCTGCAGTCATGGGTCCTTCTGGTGCTGGGAAAACCACATTTCTTTCTGCTTTGTCTGGAAAAGGAAGTGGATGCACCGTTACTGGTATGGTTCTTGTAAATGGGAAGCCGGATCCAATCCATTCATACAAGAAAATTATTGGTTTTGTGCCTCAAGATGATATTGTGCATGGGAACCTGACTGTGGAGGAGAATCTCTGGTTTAGCGCTAGATGCAGGTAAGTGGTTCTAAATCCTAACTTCCAAATGACTTTTTAAGTATCTACATCTGTTTAAGAAGTTAAGAAATTGGTTTTGCACGGTTTTCATGACAATTTGAAGCCGTTTCAATAGCTGCCAACAGCTTGTAACTTCAGTTGACGTAACTTGACAATCTCATCTGCCTGGCACTTGGTACACCCAAATAGTAGTTGCTTGTGCATCTTTCATTTTCCTTTGATTAAAATAGTTTTCGTTGGAGTTAACTGCAGACTGTCTGCTGATCTTCCAAAGCAAGAAAAGATTCTGGTTGTTGAAAGAGTGATCGAGTCACTGGGGCTCCAGGCGGTGCGCTATTCTCTTGTTGGGACAGTGGAGAAGCGGGGAATATCTGGGGGTCAAAGAAAACGAGTAAATGTCGGTCTTGAAATGGTTATGGAACCTTCGCTGCTGATATTAGATGAGCCCACATCAGGGCTTGACAGTTCGTCCTCTCAGTCACTGCTCAGAGCTCTCCGACGTGAAGCTCTCGAAGGAGTGAACATTTGCATGGTCGTTCACCAACCAAGGTTCTCACTTTCGTTTTAACCTCTATCAACTTGCACTGATTTTCTTTTTTGGCCAATATATTCCACCATTCTTCCGCTTCTACTTGACATTCTGAGTACTTCACTGTTTTTCCCTTGGTTTCTTTTCATTCTCGGACTGCTCCAGCTATGCGTTGTTCAAGATGTTTGATGATTTAATACTTCTAGCCAAGGGTGGCTTGACAGTGTATCATGGACCGGTAAAGAAAGTTGAAGAATATTTTAAAGGGCTCGGGATTACAGTGCCCGAGCGTGCGAATCCTCCAGATCACTTCATTGACATTTTGGAGGGCATAGTGAAACCAACCTCTGGAATCGGCTACAAAGAACTTCCCATCAGATGGATGCTTCACAATGGCTACCCAGTTCCTGAGGATATGTTGCAGGATGCTGAACAGTTGGGAGGGTCAAGTGATAATTCAGCTGATGGAGGAAGGCCAAGTGATGCTGGAACGCAAGAAGAATCTTTTGCAGGAGAGTTATGGCAGGATGTCAGGTCCAACGTGGAGACTAGAAAAGATAATTTTCAATACAAGTTCTTGAATGCTGGTGATTTATCTGGACGGAGAACTCCTGGTATCCTTCTACAGTACAAATATTTTCTCGGAAGGTAAGCACAATCTCATTACTTTCATGTTTATTCTAGCTCAGTCCTGCAAGTAAATAGTTTCATAAGGTATTTCCAACCATGCGAACTTCAAGTGTTTAAACTATCAGGAAATGTACTCTCTGGAGGAGAATTTTGCTCGGGACTGTTCCTCTTGACCAAGATGCCTTCATTATTATCTGAAAAGAAAAATCTTTAACCTTCCGTTTCAGGATTGGTAAGCAGAGGCTGCGAGAAGCAAGGACACAGGCAGTAGATTATTTGATTTTGTTGCTAGCTGGAATCTGTTTAGGCACATTAGCTAAAGTGAGAGACGAAAATTTTGGGGTGTCCGGTTACACATACACCGTCATTGCAGTTTGTAAGTAAAATTCTCTACAATATTACAGATCCCATGGTTTCCTTTAGGAACTAGATTTATGTTTCTGAAAGTTTGGGATTTCCAGCTGACTTACCTGGGTTTCTATCGGGTGCTGGTAACTTTTGATTACCCTTAAAGGACGATAATGTAGCACAAGATGCTCAGCTAGATTTGTTAATGAAGTAACCTTCCACATAAGGTTTTCTCACCAGTATCAACATTTGATTGACTACAGCTCTCCTGTGCAAGATTGCTGCAATGAGATCGTTTGCCCTGGACAAACTGCATTACTGGAGAGAAAGTAGTTCTGGTATTAGCAGCATGGCTTACTTTCTTGCTAAAGACACAATTGATCATTTCAACACAATTGTCAAGCCACTTGTGTATCTGTCCATGTTCTACTTCTTCAACAATCCAAGATCAAGTGTGACCGACAATTATGTAGTTTTACTATGTCTGGTGTACTGTGTTACTGGCATTGCTTATGCATTGGCTATTTGCCTTGAACCTGGTCCTGCACAATTGGTAAGCATTTGGAGCAGCATTCACTTTATAATTAGTAGCCCAACAATGTCAATTATTAATGAATCTCATATAGAAACGGCGCTCATGCTTATTTGCATCAATTTCTTTCCATTTCACTTACAGCACATCTTCTGTGTTATCAGTGGTCTGTGCTTCTTCCTGTTGTCTTAACTCTGATAGCAATCCAGAAAGATGATGGCAAATTTATGGAACTCATTTCTGGATTATGCTACAGTAAATGGGCATTGGAAGCATTTGTCATATCAAATGCTAAAAGGTTAGCTTATTATACACCCTCTTCTTTACTGAACCAACTTATCCTGGTCCAATCTTAATCTCTTGCAGATATTACGGAGTGTGGCTGATAACAAGGTGTGGCTCACTTCTGAGTGCTGGTTATGATCTCAATGATTGGTATCTTTGCTTACTCTTGCTCTTCATAACTGGTATACTTAGTCGCATCCTTGCCTTCACCTTAATGATCGTTTACCAAAAGAAGTAGATTCAGCATCTCCAACTTTTTTCTGCACAAAAACAGATTAATCATAGACGTTGAAGTTATTGAAGGAAAAGTATGATTCTTGTTGAGCTGGTACAGCTCAAAATTCATTTTCCTGTGTAAACGTGTGAAAGAAAACTTGACGTTTTGTGTACAGTGATTATTTTCATTCTAATCTACCCAGATGAGACGAGAAATAAATAGAAACTCATGGAACAAGGCACCAGGATCATCTTGTGTGTGTGTGTGTGTTTCGACAGATTGTCAATATACATGTGCATTATTGAATTAATGAGCAGGAAATGAAACATAAACATGTTAGTGATTCTGCTATTCAGTTGAAGATTTAGTCTCAGGAAGAAGGTTTACTGCCCGATGTATTTGAATCAGTTCAACCAGTTTAAGTGTAGCTGCATTTTGTGTGCACAACACATTTTGCACTCTACATATTCTATGTACAAAAATATCTGTATTTGATAATTAATCATCTTAAGTGCAAGTGTCGCAGACAAACTGCAGCTGTACGTATTTTAATTTCAAGAGTAAAGCCAGTTCAAGTAAAACCACTGGTTCATAAGTTTGTTCACAATCTAAAATGTGAGTCAAAAGTCACTGCCATCTCCACAGCCTTGGAGTACATGGTTATTTGCTATCGATAAGATTTTGTATTCGTGTAATGCATGATATAGAAGATAATCCTGCATAATACCATTGAAACATCAGAACTTTATGACTGCCACAGGTTAAATGTTAATCATGCTCCTTTCAAGTATGAAGGGTACAGTAACTCTGAAATACAACAAAATATTCCCAGCCACAATCAAGATATGCATTTTGACTCCAAAAAATCAACTGAAAAGACAAATCCTGATGTAGTGATAAGAACTACAAGAGAGGAGAAAAACTCTGATCTAATAATATTGAAGGATGACCATTAAAAGCTCATGTTACAACAGATCCCTTTAATTTATTGCTCAACAGGGGAGCGAACAAGACCACTTTTAAGTTTCCCTGTATTGGATTGCCAATAATAAAAAACTTCCGCTGCATGTCCCACGTGATTTCTCCACTTGACTGGATTAATCGAGGCAATTCCATCTTCCTCCATTCTTGATCAAACTTGACTGATCTGTGCGTTCTAAAACAGACGGAAGAATGTCTAAAAAAGAACAGTTTTCTGACGAGGCAGATTACCTGATAATATCAGTATCCCAAAAGTAGGTTTATCTCCAAAGTAACTCGCCCATAAATTTGAGAGCTGGAACACCTGTTATCTCTACATCAAACAAGGGTGATTGAATTGTGCTCAAACTGCCAAGTTCTGGATCCTTCTGGATGATATCTAGTGCTCGATTCTGATCCTGCAAATCCCACAAAGCTGATGCTGAATCTTTGATAACAAAAAACAAGGTTAATTGTCTTGTTGAGAATGTTTTGACAATTGGATTGTCAAATTGATAACCTTTTGAAACTGGATAGAGAAGTTTCCATGAAAGCCAAATACTTAAAGTAGTGATTATCAGGCCAAGAACATAAGAAACAGTTTCACATGTTTAGAAAATATCAGATGCACCTTCCTCTTCATTTCACAGAACTTGCAATTCGATGCAGATGGAGGTAGAATTTGATTTACAATAAGCCTCTGGACAGGAACGCCTTCCTTCCTCAAGGATGCAAGCAACCTCGATGATTCATGTGCTGCCATAACCTTGAGAGGTTCATAAAACAAACTCAAAGTGAGTTGTGAGAATTTAATATCATCTGCAATATAAAGTTGCTCGGTATGAACATAAAGCCCTAATAGGGGATTCCAAGTCTATTGAATTTGTTCTGTAAAATAGCTTCAGCTACAAGTAAATCATTGAAGCTATGACAAGATAATTGACCAATCTAGAAGAATAAGTTTTGAATGCAACCATTCCAACAGCTTTAATTTTGAAATGCATCCAAGGTAATACTCTATTGCATGCATGTGTGGGTGATTTGATTAAAATGATTGTTTAAATCTCAGCTATTGGGAGAAAGTTATCAAGAAGGAGAGTTTAGATAAACTAAAAAATCACAAGAATGATATAAGCCATTGCCATAATATTTCTAGACCACTTCACTGCCCGGATGTCATATTTTGCTAAAGTTCAAAAAAAAGTTTGAGCTGATTTCTCAGTCAAGTCCTCATCCATTCCATTCTACAATTAGAAAATATTAGTTCTTTTTGTTTTCTTAAAAAAGAACAGTTCTTAAGTTGTTTTCTAAGGGGTAAAAGTGTACAGAGCATAAAACAATATCAGTTCATATTAAAAGCTATGGTTTAAGGGCACAGACAGGAATTGGAGAAACATGCAGGATACAAAGATCAGAGTGCATTTCGTTATGAGTTGCTACCCAAGATAGAAAAAGAATATTGACTTCTGAGAGTATTACCGTTGGAATAGTCACTATTATAAACTCAGTCGTGTATGAGTCACAAAAAAGATCCCGCACTTTTGCCATCCTCTCTCTCAATTGCTCCAGTTTGTGAGACTGAAAAGTTCACAACTAAAATACTAAGATCTTGACAATGCTCACTACTTTACGAAAATCAACCTCCATACTTACATTATCTTGTTGTGCATCCTGTTTTCCGAGTAGTGACCTCATAGTAGAAGTTGCTGATGCCAATTTCTCCTTCAGCTGGTTGGAAATTGATTAGAGACCATATGAGAAAGATTGAACAGTCAACCGTCGTAAAACAAAAAAGTAATAGACCTCTGCAACTAGCTATCCACCCATGGTAGCATTACAAAGTGAAAAATAGACTGCCCTGTGGTAAGAAATGATGGAAAATATTATGGTGTAAATAAATTTTGAACATACTCACCATGGCTACACTCTTCTGGGAGTTAACTTTTAATGCTTAACAAAAGAGTCTCACCACCATTATGAAGAAGCTATATTCAAAATCAACAAATATACTTCTGGGTTTGGATTTACCTTCATTAGTTTACCTATTGATGAATCCAAAAAGTCAGGGAGGGAAAGAAGTCGAAGAGTGTGACCCTATAAAGCAACTCATTACTCATGGAGGGAAATTATCTGCTGAATTTGAATAATGAAAAAGCAAGAAGAAATTCACTAACTGTTGGTGCTGTATCAAACACTATCCGGGTGAAACTACTGTATGCTTGGGATTCAACAAATTGCATAACCTGTAAAGCCACTACATGATTAGAACACATATCCAAAAATATCTCTACAAAGGAGCAGTACTGTTCCATGCCTGAGAAATTGCAATAGCCTCATCAAAACCAGGCGGAGGAGTGTCCAACAATGCTTCCAGTTTCAGTTCCCCTAACTACAACAGATTGAAAATTAAAAGTAAATTATCAAGACTATCATAGTAAATAAGGAGAAAAACAAAAGACCACACACTCTTAAGAGAATAGGAAAAGATCCTAAGTACTAGCATAGGCAAGAAGACAACATACTCAAACGTAATTTCTCTGCATCTCTAAACAGAAACTAAACTGAGTGTATGCAGAACCTAAAATCTACTCACATGATAATACCAACATGTAGAGTGAGAAACGAGAATTATTACCTCCAAATGCAGGGGAGATTATTAACTTTGATGCGATCATACCAAATAATTAGCATGTAACTAACCTGATCAGCAAACGTTCCCAAGCCAAGGCCATACATGAAGTCTTTGACCCCAGTTCCCCCAGTCTTTTCACTGGCAGCTCGAAATTCTTCTTTAGCTTTCTCAGGGTTTACCTGTTACAACGCTAAATATTAAGCATGGATCAAATAGTGCTGCAACAAAAGACCATTACAACGCTAAATATTAAGCATGGATCAAATAGTGCTGCAACAAAAGACCATTTCTGTACAATATGTTGTCCAAGCATATACCTCAAGAGCAAATAAAGGAGATTCCATCCCTTCAACAGGAACAAGTGTTCCTCCCGTCAAATCCTGGAAAGATTGAGAAATTAGTCACAATGGTTGAAACTCAAGACATGTATACAAAAAGCAACAAAAGTGAGTGATACCTGAGCAAATGAATCACTCAAAGAGTGGGCAGGATCTGTTGAGACTACTATGGTAGGATGACCATGGTTAGCAAATTTCACAGCAAGGGCCGCTGCGCAGCTTGTTTTTCCAACACCTCCTTTCCCACCTAACATGTAATACTTCCTATGGCTCCCAGAAACCATTTCGTCAAAGCCCACAACAGCTTCAGCAGGAGTCGTTATTGATCTCTCTTCACAAAGAAAAGAAAAGAACTTAAAGTGGAAACTTTGTTTCAAGTACACGTTAAATGTAGGTGATGTTTCACAAGGACATGCCCTAAGAATTGCACCTCACTGTTTTCATACAAAAATGTGAAAGAGCTTGTAATATCAAGAGGAGCTTCCTCCCACAGGACCTATTATAGGCAAGTACATGATTCCAGTTAAGACTCCTAGAATCAGCAGACACATTGCCTTCAAACTTAGTAGGAACTATATTTTTTGAGAACTATAATAAGAAAATTTTCTCCTTTTGAACTTTTTAACATT
>JANKYE010000224.1:7379917-7396599 GCA_032467995.1 Erythroxylum dillonii
CGCAATCACAATTGTTGAAAAGCGCAATATGCAATATTTGTTGATGCTACTTTTGTTGAAAAGAAGAACTTCAACAATTGTGGCTCAACAACTGCGGCAGATAACTGCAAGCACGCGACGCTTTAAAAACAATGGACAGAATCCAAAGAGAAAACTAGAGCATTGGTTATGTTCTAAAGTTAGGAAAAAATTTTCTAAAGGGTTGGTGAGTGACAAAATAGTGATATTAGTATTTTTAGGATAAGAAATACCTTGTGAGTCATTATTTTGGTTTTACTTCTATATACCTACTATTTATAATAGTGAAAGAAATATTATAAATTTTGTCCGTAAACGTAGCACAAAATTAAGGATAAATCATATTAAATATTCTATGTCCATTTTGCTCATTTTATTTTTCCTTTTCATGTGCCGGTCGTCTCATGCAGATCAAGCATTTTTATTAACTAAAGCAAGAATGTTATGTTATGCGAGCCCAAGATAAAGACGCTCGTACCGCTAATGTCTGCATGCACCGTATGGAACATATGTCCCACCAACATCAGAAGTGATCATCTAAGATGGGGTTACACCTACCTCATCTAATTCTTCTGTTAAACGAAACAAGTCTTGGGACAAAAGCCACTCTTTGTTTTTGTTGGAGTAATAATAATAAAATTCAAATGCTAACACTTCTCTTTATCTATTCTACGTTGTTCCCTCATTAAATATATAAAACGACCTTTAGGAGAAGGTATAACCGCCACAATCTTTCAGAGCCCACAATTACAAGCTACGCTAAGGCAAAGCTGAAAGGCGGCCACTACTACACTTTTCTCTTGGCATCATGTCTCACTCCATAATTGAGACAGTTACTAGAAACTCATTTCAACGTACCAACCTTTCTCTCCTTCTCTGAAAGCTCCTCTCCATCTTCACATAAAACCTCAATTTTATGCCTTTTTTCTGGTTTCCTTTGCATATTCCTACTATAACAACCACCACAACGGCTTCAGCGACCATCCACTTTATTTCCTTTTGTTCCAAGCTAAGTGGGTCTTCCCTTTAATGTCAATTACCAACAGAAATTAATCATCAAGTTCTTGGTATACACTCTTGTCTTAAGAAAGGATATCGTGGCGTTTTATTCAGGCTAAACCTACTCTGGGAAAGAAACCCTTGCCCTATGGCTTCTTCTGGTGAATTTTCTATGAACATGCCGTCAGATATTGTAAGTTGACGAATAATTGCCAAGATTTATTATATATTCATTCATTGCTCTTTAGATTATATAGCTTCAATTTACATATATTCCTCTCTACGTCCTTGGTTGTTTGTAAATGCAGAGAATAAAGGTCAGTGGGCACCAAAAGAGAGAAGAACTGGAACAAGAGGTAGGCACTTTCAGTACTTATATATTAGAAGATAAATAGCTGTAGTTCAATTCAGCAAAGAGAACAAAAACAACAGTGCTCTTGTTTTTGTACTATTACCAAACATTAGAATTCAGAAGATAAGTAGCTACGAGAGCTCGATGGAGGTAATATAGGTATGGGTCTCTACTCATATATACGAAAAAAGAAGTTTATCCCATTCCCATTGGAACTTGAGGGCTACAGGAAACCTCATTTGATTTCACAAAGGCATTTCTAGGCCATCACCGTCGTGGTACTTGCACTGGCGGTAACAACTAATGTAGAACTTGCATATATCATTTTTTTTTTTTTGGTACAATGAAAACAGCTTATTGTGAGTTTCACATAGTGGGTTGGAGGCGGACAAAATGTGTGAAATAGTTACTATGTGCAGTAGTAATTGTGCTAATTATTCCAAATATAATCACAAAAAATCTTTATAAAAAAGGAAAATTACGAGAGTATAGTTCAAAATTTTAATCTAGATATTTGTCAGTAGCCTAGGAAATTATGTCAAATGCAAGAATGATATTGGATTAATTTCCATTTCTTTCCTGCGTAGCTTACTAATCAGAAGAAATAGATACTGATTATGGGAATCAACATTGCAGGTTTCCTTGCTTCAGAAAATGTTGCAGCAAGAAGAAAAAGTGCACAGTGTTTTGGAGCGCATGAATAACAAGGAAGATGGAAGTATTACATCTATCCCGAATTTTCTTCCTCCTAAGGTACGAAACGACTATTTTTTAGTTTCTTCCTCGTCTTTAATATAAGGAACTTTTGGTAGCCAACTCTAGGAATCACTTGAGAAAGTCAAGAAATTTGTGGTAGGAGTGGGATTAAATCAGACCTTATTGATCAGCTGAGAATTGTAGCTTATTGTAAGCTTCTGTGCTAAGGCAATAAAAAGAAGGATGAATTTTGCTAGCTTTTTTAATATTCCAAAATAAATAAATACATCTAAACATTTGATGTGAGCATCCAACTCATTATTATGGCTCATATTTTTCTTTATTTATGGATTTCTTATTTGCAATATGATTTTCCCATGTAGTACTATAACCAAGGTAAGTTTAATTCTTCAATGACTTGTACATGTAGGCAAAGGAGCTCTTAAATGAGCTTGCCATGGTCGAGGGTGAGATAGCTCGACTAGAAGGCCAAATAAGCCAACTTAAACTTGGTTTGAAGAACGAACAAGAAGTCACCAAGGAAACAAAATCAAAGCGATGGCAACGTAGTGGGACTACCAGCAACCTTCAAAGCCACTCTCCATATGTTGTTAATCCAAGCCCTTTAAGCAAAAGCATGCAAGACAAGATGTCCCTTGAGACTAATAAGGCTTTACATTTCATAAGTAAAGCGATTAAAGGTGACTACAATATTAATGACTTCACTCTCCATGAGAAAATGGGATCCTTGAGAACGTTCTTTGATCAGAAGGAAAGCAACTACTACGAGGATGCTAAATTTCAAGACAAGGTTCCAAGAAAAAGTGGGCTAATAAAGTCTTTATCGCCTATGCGAGACTTTAGATTTCCCTCACCCAAGGTACGCCACCTTTTTGTTGTCACCATTAGATTGTGCTTCATTCTTCAAGCTCAGATCTTTGAAGTTAATCATGGGAATAATCCTTAGCTTATTATACTTGCTGTATAATATGAATAATGGCATTGAGTGTGTGTTAAATTGGGATAAGGATTAAAGCCATATTTTGTTACAGCCAAGAGAGAGGAACGTGGAGCACTTATCTGAAAATTTACAGAAATCACTGTCGAGTTCAATTCTGACAGAAGAAAATGTCCAGCAGTGGCCACCTAACAAACTGTCCGAGAACATTATGAAGTGTTTGAACTTCATATACATAAGATTATTAAGAACATCAAGAGCAATAGAACGGGAAAAGTCTGGTCCAATTTCGACGTCTTTGCAATCTTCTTTAATATCAAGAAGTTTCAGGGCTGAGACGCCCTTGAACTCGAAGTCGAGCATTGCATCACTGAAGATATCAAGACAACAGGATCCTTACGGGGTCTTCAATGTGGAAGAGTCGATTTCAAGGGATATTGGTCCTTATAAGAACTTGGTTATATTCTCATCAAGTTCAATGGATCCAAAGTACATTTCAAGTTCCAGTTTTATTCCATTGCTAAGAAGGTTAAGGTATATTCGCTGTAACTCCTGCCGAACAGATTAATCATCTCTACTAAATTCAAGTGGAAACAGCATGCAGTACCAAATTCAGTGACCAAGTTTCAAGTACTCCATGATGATTTATGCTTATGTTTTAAATTAATCGTGAATTAATAATGATCTACACTTGTGAAATTTCCAAAAAATATAACAAAAACTGGATTCCAGTATCAGAGCCATTATTATAACATGGTCGTGACACAGATTTGTTTACTTATCCTTGTGTATTTGTGATCTACCTGCAGGGTGTTAATGAGTAATCTCCAGACAGTCGACTTGAAATTTCTGACTTATCAACAAAAATTGGCCTTCTGGATCAACATGTACAATGCTTGTCTAATGCATGTATAGTATGGAAACCAATTTTAAGCTTACTATCAACATTTCTTCTCAGATTTACTTACCATATATATGATGCTGCTACTGATGATCTGATCTACGAACAAGCTACCACATATTAGTATAGCATGCTTAACTTTCATTCTGGTGCTGATTTACTATGATTGTTGCCTATACATTTTCAGGGATTTCTCCAGTATGGAGTGCCCTCGGCGCCAGAAAATTTGTTTACTTTGATGAACAAGGTATTTCTTGGACTCCTTTTTTCAATGGTTAACCTAGCTAGTTTAAAAGATTAATACAAAGACAACCCTTTTTTTTTGACATCAAAATTGAAACTGAATCTATCATTTCTTCAAGAAAACAAGGAGGACGACCAGAATTGAAGACGAATATTTATAGTAAGTTTGTAGTCCTAAGTGATTAGCGTAACTTTTTATGTTCTGAATCTAGGCAACTCTCAACATTGGTGGAAACACCCTGAACGCTTATGCAATCGAGCATTATATTTTGAGGAAGCCTGCATCTTCTAACAAGGTAAAATGACTGACTGAACCATGGTTGATTCCCAAGCCTATTCTTAGAAATTATAGCAATACTCATAGCAATCAAGTAACTAAATAAGCGTGGCCTGCCTTTCTCATATGGAGGTTCATCAAAACAATGAAAAGGGCGATAAGGAGGCCATTGTTCGTGAACTTTATGGACTCGAGTCAATGAATCCTAATGTCACGTTTGCTCTTTGCTGTGGAACACGTTCTTCTCCTGCAGTAAGTTGCAGAATCAAACTCCATCTTTACGTGGAAATCATTAATTGATTTAGTTTATTAAACCATCTTAATTTGCAGTTTTCAATTCCTTAATGAATCGATATACGCAGGTAAGAGTATACACAGGTGAGGGTGTTACGGCAGAGCTGGAGAAATCAAAGTTAGAGTATCTGCAAGCTTCCATGGTTGTAACCAGCACAAAAAGAATAGCATTCCCAGACCTTTTGCTACGAAACCTGCTTGATTTTGCCATGGATATGGACTCATTAGTGGAATGGGTTTGCCACCATTTGCCTACATCTGGGTCGTTGAGAAAGTCCATTGTGGACTGCTTCAGAGGCCATAACAGTGGCAAAATACCCCCCGTTACCGTTGACAAGATACCTTATGACTTTGAGTTCCAGTATCTGTTGGCGATACAGAATTGATCGAGTTAGTATTATAACATACTTTAAAAAATAAGGTGCAATCTCGTACAGTAATACAAGTTAACATATTCATGTCTTAGTGAACGTTCTACGATGTACCTCATTAATTAATCGCTCCACATTCTTTGGTCAGTCACAATGGAACACCTTAGTAAGGTCTGCCCAAGAACTTGTTTCTCCATTGATTTGCATGCAGACACGACCAGTAAACTTGTTTTCTATAGTTCTAACTCTACTGATTAGCACATATCTGTTTAGTTCTATCTTATTTTGCATTCATTTGGTCTCTGATCGTTACATCCTTGACCAATTATATGCAGTCCATCTGCCGAATAAATTATATTCCAGCATGACTATCAACCTAAACAGGGCAATATCGAGACAAACTAATTAAGCAGAACGATTTCAGTAATATAGAATATGTTTCGGTGATATACATGAGTAAGATGAATATTACCAAATGTCTTTGGTAGTATGCCCTCGTTAGTATTGTTGTTATTAATTAGTGAACTAATTCCACGCTTATGATCATTTACACTTGATTCCTAATTGAATGCAGGATAGGTTGTCGATATGTAGTCATCCACAAGTCACAAAGGCCCTTAACTTATGAATTTATGTGCCCAAATTTAGAATAGCGAATTCAAGAATTCCTGGAACTGCGAAATGACTTACAGAAGTTTCTGTCTTGCACTATTGGATGATCTCAACTTCTTTAGGTTGATATTATTGTTTTCTCGTATATATAGACTATTCTGACTATTACTATTTCTTTCTTTCCTAAAGTTTCAAAGGAGTTGAAATGGAACAAGATCACAGGGATTGAAATTAATCCTCATTCAAAACCCTTCATGTCTCTGACTAGTTTTAAAGAGTAAATGGAAGGACAGGTTTCCATTTTATTGGCCTAGTATTCCTCCAGAAGCAAGTGCAAATACTATCATGATCGGAAACATATTGAATCATAAGTCATTTGCAAAAAAAAAAAAAATCTAAACCAGACGTTGTTGCAGAAAAAGTTGTAAATGATAACATAAACTTCACTTTTATATAGGTAATCTTCCGAGTAAGGTCTATATAATATAATTAAACTAAAATTTATATCTAAAGTGACTTTAGAGAACTATTTGAAGATTCAACTAGCTATAATATTAATTATTAAAATTAAGTCTATTATTATATTAAAAATTATAGCTCATGATTAATTTAAATCTTATTTTTATATTGGTTATGCCAAAATTTTAATTTATAATAGGTGATTGTTAAGTCTAAAGATAAACTTGAATTTTTTTATAATAATGGAGAACCTGCTTCCTATAAAATAACGGTTGACAATCTCTTAAATTAGTGATGATGATTTGTTGTTTTATTAAGATAATAATGATAGTTGTGAAATTCAATTTAGCCAACACAAACACATCCCTTCCTTTTTTGTTTACAGATAATTTAAGTCAGCACATGAACTAAACATGGACTAAAGCCATAACAAAAATGTTTAACTCACAAGGAAAAATTGAGTCAGGTTGGAATGGTCAATATAATATGCCCAGTGTCTTTGTTCAGATCATATCATCTTATAATGCCCAATTCCACCTGATGTTGCTTTATTAGTCCAACAAAGGATGTATTAACTTATATTAAGGTTACCTATCAATGCTCAATTTGATTAGTCCAAAATGTTATTAATTTATACTAATTTTTCTAGTTGTCTTTTGACAATTTAACATGTAATTAGAAATTGCATCACTCTGCTCTATTTAGTATAAAAGTTGCATTTTTTAATCTCTTCACTATACTATAAATATCCTTTAAGTACCATTAACAATATACTATTCAACAAATTCATATAAATGCAAGCTTTAAGTATGAGCAAAAGAGTCTAAGGTATATAACTATGATTTTTCATAAGATTTTTTAGAAGAATCTGGATGTCATTAATAATATCTAAATATTCATTAAAAAATTTGTATAATAAATATTAAAATGTATAAAGTCTTCTTTTGGAGATCCATTTTGGAAAGACAGTGAAGTCTTTTAGGTTTTATGTTCCTCTTCTTGGCACCTAACCCCAATCGCTAAACTTCCATTTTCTTTTTCTGATTTTTCTTTCCTCTTCCTTATACCTAACTTGGATCACCCTTACACTGCAGAAAGGGGATTGATTTTTCTGTTCTTAAGATTGTTAATTCATCCAGCAGTTTTTGTCCAAGAACTTGGAGGGATGCTAAAACATGGTTATCAAATGTTTAATTATTGCAATCGTCTGTGACTATACTTCCATGGACCATATTCTGATGTATAAATATTTATGTTAATCATTGGCTATTTGGTGAGTTGCATTTAATTCTTTGACAGTTTTGTAGATGCATTTAATCTTTGATTTGTTTTCCTAAAGAAACCCATATATGGTGTGCTTCTTGGGATCTAGTGGGGCCTCTTCTAGAAACATTCTACTATTACTTTAAAGATGAGCGCCATGATTCTTCTCTCAATCTCCTTTAAAAGAGGATCTCTAGGGAAATGAGGCACTGCATCCAGTTCATATCACAACACCATCAGGCAAAGGAGACTCACAATATGAAATATGAGTTGAGTTCCACTGGACCCTTTTTGGATGTTCTGCAGACACTTGATGAAGAGAGGGTAATTGAACATTTAAGGGAGATGAATGCTAAACTTAAAAGCAAAGAGTATAATCCTCTGTGTGACAATGGTGAAGTTGTCACTATTATGTATGAGGTATACCTTAGTCTGGATCTAAGATCTATTGGTATATATTGTTAGGTGATTCTTCTTGCTGTGGCAAAAATAAGCATCAGTGTTGAGATTTTGGCAAAAATAAGCATTTGTGCTGAGATTCCTGAGATGAGATTTTTATTTCCTCAAATCAAGGTAATAAAGAAAGAATTGAACTAATTCTTTGTATCTGATCAGTTAGCTCGCAATGACTAATTTAGATGACCAACCAGTCCTCTAATATCTTACCTTGTCCAGCTTCTTTTATTTTAGTGTTATATGAGGCAGATTTTGACAGGGCTTCATTATTGTCAATTTTTAGGTAAATCAAGTAATCCATCATAATATTAAAGATTGTCAAAAGAAGAAAATCCATTTGGTATTAGGTGGTTTCCATGTCATAAGGCCTAAGTAGTGATTTGAATTTCTCTGCGGGTCTAATCTTCTTATAGACAATGAGGCTCTGGTAACTTATCTTTCTTATATGATGGTTGAGGTATGAAGTTGCTCTTATCGACATGAACAAATTTACCTAGTTGTCTTAGTTAGTTGTAATTTTTTTGTAATCTCAATATTTATAATTTATAAATTGGTCTTTGTATTTATTATTTTTTCTATAAGAATTGTTAAGGTTGCAATTAAAATTTGGTATATGAAGAATATTTTGAAGAATATTTTTTTATTGGTATAATTTAATGATATTTTATCTTTTATATACAATGTTTCAAATTATCAATTATTTTTGTGTAATAAATTAACAATAAAACTACTGAAAATATTATATACAATAATATTAATTAAAAATTCCATAAATAATTATAATTAACATGGTATATTATATTGTTAAAATTAAAATTTGACTACATTTTATAAAATGTAACTAAAAATATTTGGCTACATTTTTAAAATTGTAAGTAAAACTTTTGTGCTACTTTTTCATAAACATAGCTAAAAACCTTTGGCTACGTTTTTTGAAACGTAGCTAAAAGTTTTTAGCTCGAACGGATAGAGCGGATGGTCCAACTACAGAACTTTTTCTTTTTCATTACTTTCATGGTCGTGCCCCGCAGCACGGCAGCACCCGTACTATTGAAATGGTTTGTCAGTAGAGATGTTCCCATAGGTGCCCCTTCTTCCAATAGTACTATAATTCCTATTCCTATCTCTTCATACCCTCTTTTGGTTTATCTACATTCCAGAAAATTCATACGCTCCATGGACGGAGAAAAAAGTGGAGTCTTGGTCAGAGTAAGCCGCCCTATTTGATTACCAGGCATAATTGGGAGAAGCTCACCCGAAACTAGAGCGAGAAACGCCTTTTTAGCTACGTTTCAAAAAACATAGCCAATGATTTTTAATGACGGAAATTAAACATGGTTAAAATGAATTGGTGACGATTTTTTGAAATGTCGCTAACAGTTTTGCTCACCTCTTGGCCTTAGTTTTTGACTCCTGCTCTCCGTTACTTAACAGGGACATCATTGGCATTTTTGTTTTCCACTTCCCTAAGTTAATTACTGTTTATTGTAACTACTTTTTGAGCCAGGAAACTTTTTTCCCTCCTTGGATGTCTTAGTGCTGGAATCAGTTGTTGGGCAGTGAGTTAAGTTGAAATTCCCACCTTTATCCTCTGAAAGCAATATGCTAGCCTCATAATTTGGCCTTTTCAAGAAGCCACAATCCTAACCTAGATTCCACTCCAATCAACCACTCCCTTCCTTGTCAAAATCCTAGTGTCCTTACTCCCTTTGCTAAAACATGGAGTAACTTTGTTAAACCCAACAAGAATGAGGAAAACTATAATTGTACTCATTATCTTGATTCTGCTTCACCAAATGGAGAAATATTCCCTCTTATAGATCTCCTCAAAGCGAGTGTAAATAAGTTTTCATCTTCACTCGTCAAATTCTTCTTAGGTAAGAGGGCTTCCTTCTTGCTGATTAACATACGAGCTATTGCAAAGTCGGGCAAATTATGTGGATTAGAAAAGACACTACTAGCTGAGGATAATTATTTTTGCCTTCAGATTCTTCATAGAAGTAAACCTCTTCAGTATCTTAGAACAAAGTCCCCCTTTGTTATTCCACTAACGCCTTGGAATGACTATTGAAAGGGATAAAATCAAAACAATTCTATTTTGGATCAACTTTTATAACCTACCTTTTGAATAATAGACGAGGGAAGCCCTTAACTACCTAGCAAGTTCAATAGGAAAACCACTCTGTATAGATTACCAAACCATTGTACTGGAGGGCATTGGTTATGCTAGAATTTGTATTGAAGTTGCTTACGATATGGAGCCACCTTTGCTCATCATTAAGAGGCTCTCTGACCTCGGTAATCTAATTGGCCATGTGATTCAACTAAAATACACCTAGAAACCCTCCACTTCTATAGTATTGAAAACGAGAGGAGGTTATCGCCATTTAGACATCAGAGAAAGGGTTGTCAAAGAACATGATACTTCTAATGTAGAGAATTCTCAATCAAAGACTTCAATAATAATACTCTAATACTCAACTCACCAAGTTATAGGAACAATAGTGAACATGAATGTGGAGATAAACTATCATACTCCTCTTAAACTTAGGATAGTCTTATCATTACTAAAGATAAGGCTAAATAAAAAATATTGAGGAGTTACCTAGTTGTAAAGCTAAAGGGGCAGGAGGCTGAGTAAGAAGAAAATAGTGAAGTTATCACCCTCTACCTAGCTACATGAATATCCTAATCTAGAATGTAAGGGGATATAATGGTCCCCTAAAAAGGCAAAGCCTCAAAGATATCATTTCGGATAAGAAACATGTTTAGTTTAGTTTACTGAACATTAAAATAAAGAATACCAACTTAAGGGAGGAATTCAAAATTTTAAGGAATATATGAGATTATATATCCAACCATGCTTACCACTACAATGGTAGGATTGTAGTTGGTTTTAATTCCTCTCTTAGTGCAGTTAATGAGATCTTCTCCACAGATAAATTTATAACATGTTATGTGAATTTTGAGCAAACGTATCATATTATTATGTGCAGTAGTGATGGTCTAAGGTATAAACCTGGCAAAATCTATGCTTGTAGTCCATATGCATGTGCTTCAATCATCATCTTTGGTGACTTGTTTATTTACATGAACCATTAAAGTGTTAATAGAATTAAATCATTTATTATTTATTCTTAGTTAGAATTAGAACAGTTAGCATAGTCAGCATATCTGTACAACTATATATAGTTAGTATTTTGAAAATTCCTTAATTTTCTCTCTAGGATCCCCGTTAGTTCTTTTTTGGGTTGTGTATATTTCTATTAAAAATGTCTCATAATTCTTCCCATATTAGGTACTAGATTTAAGGATTTGATATATCTTCATGTCTATATATTGTCTTTTTTCTAATGGAAAAAGTAAACAAGTCTTTTCTGAAAATTCTCTTTGTTTCAAAATTATTGTCGATCTTTTTTATTGGATGATTTCCATTACTTTTTTGCAGTCATTTCATTGACAACTCTTCATTATAGTTTGGTAGAATGACATTTGAGGTTTCACCGCACGGGATGTTTTGTTAATGTAAGTAATAATGCTATGTATGAGGGTAGTTTTGTGGATGAGATAGAATTTAATCTTGACTTACTCAACTACTTTAAAGTACTTGATGTATGTAAGAATAGTAGTGGGTATAATAATGTGAAAAAGATTTTTTATATTAGACCTAGTTTACTTTTTACTTTAAAAAATCCGACTATTACGATGTATCACGTCGAGTAGAAAATTTGGTAGATTAAACGGGAGGAGATCAATGTCGTTTTGAAAAGGAAAGAGCATTTCGTTACTCTATCGAGTGACAAGAAGCGAACAACATTGTTTTATCCAAACTACGAATTAGTTGGTTGTGAAGCTTCAGCTTCAATTCGATGGCTGCTTCAGTTGTAGTAAACCAATTTCTGCTCTGCTTCCCAAGTTCAAGTAATTCAAGATCATGTTCGTGGCTCCTTGACAAAACCTGCTTGTTGACTCCTCATAGGAACATTCATTTCTCTCTAGCTTCGTCCCCTTTTACAACGTCCTTATCTTCTCCTTCCCAGTCCCCTGAGGCCAATACACAGACCGCGGAATCTTGCGTCAATCTGGGCCTCTCTCTCTTCTCCAAAGGACGGGTGTTGCTTTTTTCTCTTTCACCCATCTCTTTCTTCTTCTGAAATGCTCATCTCTTTCTTTTTAGTGTAAGCTTGCTTGACGAAAGTTCAAGCTTTTGCAACTGGGGTTCTTTTTCGTTTATATTGTCTTTAAAACTCGCCCTTTTAGGTGGCCAACTCTGAAAAAAAGAAAAAGATTGTTATTTTGGGACTTCAAACACAATTCACTGTGCTACATAGAAGTGGTGCGGAACTCTTTTATTGTGAAATGAAATGTTGTCCCCAGTTTTGACGATGCGGTGATTTTCAGGTTAAAGATGCTTTAGTCCAGTTCGAAACAGCACTTACGTTAAATCCCAACCCAAAGGAAGCCCAAGCTGCACTCTATAATAAAGCTTGCTGCCACGCCTACAGGTAGGGATTTTCATGTTCTAGCAAAATCCTTGTTCAGTTTCCTTGTAATGTACTTTAAAATGATGTCAAATATTCGTATTAGAGTTTCTTCGTCCTTGAAATTTATTCCAGTTTCAACTGCATAAATTAATTGTCATTCTAAACATAAACGTAGAGTACTCATTACTGGCCGTCCATCAACTGCGTTTGCTTTTATGATTTGTGTTCTCAGATTACTTGCTTTCCATCCACTCTTTTAGTATGAACTATAATATGAGCTCGAGACTGGTACGACGTTCTTTTTCTATCTGAGCCATAATATGTAGCGAACAATATATTTACATTTTGCTTGCTTGATCTGATCATGCTTCTCTTTCACTTTTGTTTTGCAAAAGAGGGGAAGGAAAGACAACTGCCGATTGTTTGCGTATCGCTTTAAGGGACTATAACCTCAAATTCGGAACCATTCTAAATGATCCTGACTTGGCCTCCTTTAGAGCTTTGCCTGAGTTCAAGGAATTGCAAGAAGAGGTTCCTTACTCAATTATGAAAATTACCGTTTTTGGCATGTCAAGTCGCAAACTGCATAGGCTAGTAAATTATATGCTTGAGATAGTTTACCAAATCTAAAACCATAATTTACCATTGTATTTGAAGTCAACCAAAACCAGAAATTTGATCACGTGTGTTAATTCTTGAGTTTACACTTGCATTCACACTTTGAAATTTCATGTTATATTTACAGGCTAGGCTGGGTGGGGAAGATATAGGCTCCAGTTTCCGTAGAGATCTGAAACTAATTAGTGAAGTCCAAGCACCATTTCGTGGGGTTCGAAGATTCTTCTATTTTGCATTCTCAGCAGCAGCAGGAATTTCAATGTTCTTTACCATCCCAAGGCTACTTCGAGCAATTAAAGGTGGTGATAATGCCCCTGATCTATTGGAAACTGCTGGAAATGCTGCCATCAATGTAGGAGGTAATAGTGAAGAAATTGAGTATTACTATTAAATCTATAGTCCCATAACTGTGGTATTCTTCATTTGCTAATTTTCTAGAAATTAATATCTAAAAGTTACTTTCTACTACAGGCTTTCTAGCTTGCTTCTTAAAATGATTAAGTTCTTGGATCAGTAATCTGCAGGTATCATTGCCCTTGTGGCATTGTTTTTCTGGGATAACAAGAAAGAAGAAGAACAAATTGCACAAATCACCAGAGATGAAACTCTATCAAGGTTACCTTTGCGTCTTTCCACTAACCGGGTTGTTGAGCTTGTCCAGCTTCGAGACACTGTTAGGCCAGTTAGTATCAACATGTCTCTTTCTCTCAAACTATTTACAGTATGGTTCCAATTTGACAGAGGAAGGCCAACCTTTAGAAATCAATTTGTCTCCATTACTATTTAAACTGTTAAGTACATTGCACCTGATTGGGGCTTGATTTAGGTAATCTTAGCGGGCAAGAAGGATACTGTTAACTTGGCCATGCAGAAGGCAGAGAGGTTCAGAACTGAGCTACTTAGACGTGGTGTTCTTTTGGTCCCTATTTTCTGGGATGAAGTCAAAGCATCGGAATTGCAGAAGAAAGGCTTTGGTGTCTCGTCAAAGGCAGTCATGGCTCTTCCTTCTATTGGGGTGAGCTACAGAGGTTCATAATGTTCTGCCTTTCCCTTATACCCCTAAGATTAAGCCTTTTTTATTGGATATGGTATAGGGATGTTGCTTTTAGTTATTTCAGCCCTGATTTGAGCATTGTTTTATCATGATAGGAAGATTTTGAAAAACGAGCTCAATCCGTAATTGCAAAGTCAAAGTTGAAAGCTGAAATTCGATTTAAAGCAGAGGTGGTGTCACCTGCAGAATGGGAAAGGTCTGTTGAGGTTTTCTTTCATGTACATGAATCTGTAGTGTTAGTTGCATTTTAGAGATGAACAGGTTGTGGCATATGCCTATCTACTTTCTTGTATGCTGGGCCTCTAGTATGATTCTAATATTGGCAGTACTTAATCTGAAACTTTTTGTATGTTTTTTCACTTCTCTACTAGACTGTGATCTCATCTGGTAGGTTTTCCAAAACCCATTTAGGTGGATAAGGGATCAACAAAAGTCTGAAGGAGTTAGTCCAGGAGAAGATGTCTACATAATACTGCGCCTTGATGGTCGAGTTCGAAGATCAGGGAAGGTAAAGTAAACTTTTCATCTTTTGGTCGAGTGATGCAATGGTTAAAATTTTGGAAAGTGATGCTATATATTATGCAAGAGCTACAAGTCGTACAGTAGAAGATCAAACCTTGTTCAAGCCTGAGATTGGTTCAGGATTGGCTTCTAACTTTCCCTTTCACAGTTATCAACAATAATAGTCACTCTTCTAGGGCTGAGAACTGAAATATATGCTATGTGGGCCAATTGTTATATAAGTGAGGCGTCATGCATGCCTTCAGATCGGCTATTATCTGGTCAAAGAGTAAGCATGTCATGTGATATGTGAACTGCCATCAACTTCTATGAATTGATGCAAACTTGTTATCACAAGCACCATATCTTTATTTCAAAATTTAGATGATTGGTCGCCAATGAGCCCATTATTTACGCAGGGCATGCCTGACTGGCAACAAATTGTGAAGGAGCTGCCCCCAATGGATGCATTGTTAAGCAAGCTAGAAAGGTAGAAGTGCCTGATGTTAAATCTCCAGAGAATTATGGAGCAAGCACCCCCTTCTTCTCTCTTTGTTATTGTCACTGCCTTTGTTATACAACTCCTCTGTTCGTCCTTTTTGCCCCTTTTTTTCTCTATTATATATATACCCGTTTTGATATAGAAGTGGATTTCATAAAGAAGCTTGTTCTGGTCGTGGCGTTGCAGAGAATTTATTATTCTATTCTTATATTACGCCGTAACTAGAATTTACTGATACTGAAATTTTAAAGCATTATTATGTGGTAAGCTCACAATAATCTACTCTTGCCATATGGCACCTCGGTGTTGGCCAGATTAATTGGTTTCTTGTTCTATATTGTTATTTTCTTCTGGAGAATATTATTGTGATGTAATGCAAAATGCACTTGAAGATTTGACATTAGTTAGTGATTCAGTTTTAACAGATTTGATTAAAACACATTATTTATTAATAATAACATCTGTAACTATGTAATACATTCGAACATGTTTACAATTTTATCGGACGTCTTCAACGTAAGTCAATTTCTGCTTTTTTCTTTTTTTTTTGATGTTGAAAAATCATGCTCAGAAATTAATATTTACTTAATAATATAATAAATCATGTTTAAACTTGTTTAGCAAACTCTTCAAATATTTAGTTAATAATATAATTACGGATAAGTACAAATATATTCCAAAATAAGAAAATATGAATAAAATTTTAAAATTTAATCTTTATTTCAATTTATATCTTTTATTTGGAGAATAACACAGGAATCTTTAACCAAGTATCCAGTTAACTAGTAGGATCTTGTGTACTAAATCAATTCGCCTAAATTAAAAAATTCAAACAAAAACGTTTAAAAATTATTTTTTTATTATTTTACTACATTTCTGTATAAACAAATTAACAATATGATATTTAGCTTAATGTTTGGCTGCGGTTTTGAAACAATCATACGAGTGCATCTCAAAAGTGGGAATCATATAATGGATAAAAATTGGAATATTACTTTTACAAGGATAAATTATATTTGAAATTTTATTTAATTTTCTAATATTAATAAATTAAAAATTAAAATTTTAATTTATTATAAACATATAATTTAGCGTTAGTTTTTTAACTTTAAATTTTTAATGTTTGAAACAACTTTAAATTTTAAAACCGTAAAATTTTAATTTATTAAATATTCTACTAATTATAATTTTAGTTATAGTGTTAAGTGGAAAGGTTATATGAAAATTTATGTTACCAATATGTATAACAAATTAAAATTGAGATATTGGATTGATTTTTTGTATTATTATAAAATTGAGTAAAATTCTAGATTTAAAATACAATTAACCTATTTTCCAACAATAAAATTACATTTGTGACTCGGTGAGAAAGGAGGAGGAAAATTACATACCATTGTTTAAATTTAAACATGAGATTGGATAAAAGTATAGCTATAAAGATGTATTTTGTTAATTTTGAATGATAGACGTTTAGAATTAAGGAATACAAAATCATGCAAAGTCCAATGTCATTCCTAGCTGATACTTCTAAACATAATCACCATACTTTATTTAGAATACAAGTTTACTCATTTACAAACAGAAAAAAAGGGTAAATCGACTTAATGAAGGGGATACCAACTCT
>JANKYE010000224.1:7491728-7504554 GCA_032467995.1 Erythroxylum dillonii
ACATAAGCTTTACATCTCCTTAGAGATTAATGAAATATTACAAGGAAAGACAGAATAATCGACACATGGTTTTTATTAACTTAAAGAAGCCATATGACAAGGTACCTAGGGAAATCATGTGGAGGTTTTTATAGGTTATGGGAGTTCATTTGACCTATATACTGGTTATTAGAGATATGTATGAAGGGGTAAAGACTAAAGAAAGGGTGATCGGAGGAGATACATAAATTTTTTCCATTGGGCTATACCAAGGCTTCTCACTAAGCCCTTTTTCCTATGGGTAAAGGATCTCACATAAATAGGCAATTATTGTTCTCTTAGGTTTTTAAATATTTTCCTTCAAGTTTTTCATTTTATATTTAGCCTTATTATTTTGATTACGTAGCACTTCTCTCCTAGTTATTTAGCCTAAACAGTTTCTTACTTAGCCTAATTACTTTCTTGGGATGACTGGTTTGATTTATTTTTGTACTTGTCTTTTTTTGATTTGTGTATTTATTTACTTATTTTATCTTTTATTACTAAACTTTACCATGTTCTATATGTACTGTATTATGTACTGCATTTTATATTTTTATATTTTTACTTACACATAGTTATTTATATTTTGTATTATCGTTATTTTACATTATATATGGGTGTATCAAAAATAACCCCATCTACTAGATAAGGGTAAGGCTGTATAGTACTGGACCTCTAAGATCTCGCGTTTTAGTGGGTCTAATACTAGGTGTTATTGTTATTGTATTTTAGCTATTCAATGAAGAAAAATAAATTTAAAGAAGTTATAGCTGATTTAAAGAAGTTTTAAATTGATTTTAGAGGAACGTAGGTTGAATATCCCCATGTTCACTAACAAGACACCTACATAATATCTTGTTCAACCTGTATCACTTAGTGATGCATTATTTTTCTTGGACAACTTAGCGCATGTAGGAACATGACACAAATATGATCCCATGTGAGTCCTACGTTATGGGTGTATTATGCTTTTTGTTTTTCATATTTTGGTCATATGAAGAACAAGACCTAGATATGGTATAATATTCCTTATCATGATACATAGATAGTATTGTATTCTCTAACTTCAGACTCGTGCTCTAAGTAAGGAGCCTTGAATGTGAAATAGAAGAGGAACAAACCTAACACAACAATACAATATTATGTTATTAACTTGCATTGGCGTTAAATTTATGTAAATTAGATTTTTTATGGCAGTGAAATATCACATGATTAATATGGGCCCTATTTATTAAAATTTCAGGGTTTTTCAAAATAAAACGATGGAGAAAGAGAAGAGAAAAGGACATAGCCATCTAAAAAGGACTATAAACCAGTCAATATGATCCAAAGAAGGTAGGAGTACGAGAGGATAACCAAAGGAGATTCCCAAAGGAGATTCAATAACTCATAAAAAAGGAAAAATATAGGAGAAAAGTTCAAGAAGTCCATCAAGATTTAAACAAAAAACACCAAAATTTAAGATCCATAATAATGTCATCTTATTTATTATATTCTTTATTATTTATTTGTGATCTTTTTTGTAATTTTCATAAACTAAGTAGGATATAGATTTTTGTGAGAAAAACACTAAAAATATAATTTTTTGAATTGATTTATATGATATAATGCTAGATTTTAATGTACTTTGAGAATTATTCATATTTTCTTATTGTGTTAAATTAAAATAGCGAATGTAGAAGATTTAATACTGGATTTTATATATAGAGATTGAGAATTCATAAGTATAATTATATGAAGAATGAATAATGAGGATTGTATGGAACCTTAAAGATAGGGCCGGATAAATTTCTTGAGTTAGGGTCAAACCTATCATAACAATTCATAAGAAAATTAATCAATTCTTATAAATTTTAATTAGAAAGAGATTTCAACCAATCAACTTAAGAATAAGGGTTTTATGTCCTGAGAATGTAGTTATGACTTTGGAATTTTTACTAGTATAAGTAACTAAGGTTAATTGTTAAATTAAGATAAATTCAAGCATGAGATAGGTTCTAGGGAGATTTTTCGTCTAAATCTAATTTATCTACTCTTGGTTTTCATTTTTATCTATCGACTTGACTGGTTGATTTGATTTGTTATTTTTTCAATTTATTCCTTTGTTTTGTTAAATTAGATGATAAAAAGATAGTTAGTACTAGTAATTACAATTATCACGAGATCAACATTTGACTCATTAAACTAATACTATAAAAAAATGATATGTGCACTTGAATTAATATTTTTTTAGCTTTTTTTTTGGGTTTATACTACATCACTAACACCAACAACATCAAAAAGAAGAGGAAGAGGACATGGAGGATACCACTCAGTAACATATAGGTTAAAGGTAACAAGAAGGTCTAACATCGAGTGTTACAGATGCCATCATGATGGTCATAAACAAATTTGAATAAATAGAATGGTGAAAGAATGAGCTTTGCAGAAAAAGAAGAAATGTCTCTTTTGTTGATGTGTTGTACTAATGAAGAAACTCAATAAACATATGGTATTTAGACATTGGTTGTAGTAATCATATATTTAGATACAAGATGACATTCTCTGACTTGAATAAGTTCTTTTCTTAGTTTTGCCAAGGTTGATGATAATTCCACCATTTCTGTCATAGGAAAAGGAATAAGATAGTTTTATAGTTTCTGTCAAGTTCCTAAAGTTTTTATTATGAAGTAGTCAATTGGAGTGTTCATATTTTAAATAAAAGTCTCACACTTGTTTAAAATATGAAATTGGAGGAAACATGAAGTGCACAAAGACCAAACGTAGATAATTCCAAATCTTTTGGGTGCATTTCCTATGCTTATATTCCAAATGGAAAGAGGAAAAAGATAGATAACAAAGGAGAAGAAAAAAATGTTTCTTAGTGTTGATGATCAATTAAAAGCCTATAAATTAAGTAACCATAATACTAAGAAATTAGTTATTATTCAAGGTATTATCTTTAATGAAGTGAAGTTTGGAAGTGGAACAGTGATGTTGTTGAACAAAAATTACTTGCTAATTGCGATGGAGAAAATGAAGATGAAAAGTAACAACTAAAGGACAATGAAGAATAGTCAATTTCAACATGTACACAAGAAGAGGACGATTTCTATATGTTAGAAAGAAGACCATACAAACTGGAATTGATCAATATGAGGACCCATTTACTAAATTTGCAATGTTTTTAGAATGTGATCCTACCAGTTTTGAAGTAGATGTTAAAGAAAATATGGAAAAAGGTAATGGACGAGGAAATTATAACAACTAAAAGAAAAAATACTTAGAGATTTCATTGAGCTTCCAAAAGGATACTAGATAATTGGTGTCTAGTGGATACAAAATTGAATAAGAATGACTAGTTGATAAGTACAAGGTACATCTAATAGCTAACGGCTATAAGCAAGAGGTCGATATGGACTATAGAAAAGTTTTTGCTCCAATTGAATGATTTAATACAATCTGATTGGCGATTGCTTTGGCAATCCAAAACTCATAACCCAATTTTCAACTACACATAAAATCAGCTTTCTTAATGTATTTATTGAACAACTTTTTTATTTTATGATAAAAATGTATAAATTAAATTAGACAATATATGGATCAAAACAGACTTTAAGAGTTTGGTATAATCATATAGATGCATAATATTTCTAGGAAGGGTTTTAAAAATTGTCCATATGAACATACACTTTTTTACAAAAATTAATAGTTGTGGTAGAATGCTCATCATCTATTTATATGAGAATGACTTAATTTATAATGGAATGATAATACTATGTTTGAAAAATTTTAAAAGTCCTTTATAATGAAATTTGATATGTCTGATTTTGGAATGATGTATTGCTTTTTTAGTATTGAAATTTTCTAATCTACTAGTGGAATTTTTATTTCACAAAAGACTTATATTCAAGAAATTTTAGATAGGTTTCAAATAAATAATTACAATTCTATTAACAAACCTATCGATGAATTTACTAAGTCACTCAAGTTTAAATTGTTTTTAAAGTTTTAAGAAATTATTTAATTTCTACACTTGAGAAAATCAAGTTTGAAAGTAGGTCACCTTAACTAATATATTATATTGCATGTTTGTAAATTTTCAATTTACAAAAGAAATTGATGAATTGAATATTATTTTTACATATTCTTTTTTTATTTGACCTAGTCTCTAGGATATGGATAGAGTTTTTTGCATAAAAATCATATTGTCTATTATAGTTGAGTCTTTAGGTTTATTAGCTAGTTAAGCAATTCTTTTAAGATTTCGTAGATCTTTATCCTATTTATTACATTTTCCCCTTGATGGAAGTTCAATTTAGGAATTAGTTTGAACAGACGTTAAAAATCATAGACTGTGAAAATATAGCTAGCTAAAGACAAATGAGATAAAACAATTTAGTAGCTTATAACTTTGAAGGCACGAGTTCAAATCATTCTTGAGATTTTACAAAATTAATTGCCCTTTTTGTTTAGGAATCTTCTTTCGTAACAAAAAGTATATTAAACAAAATGTCCTATTGCAATTAGAATAAGTTTGAAAGATAATATTGTTATGAATTTTCAACGAAAATAAGTATTAAAAGATAAAATAGAGAAGAGGTGAGATCTTTTTTGGAATTTGGGTATGATTTATCAAAAATTTATAATACAATAAATTATATTTTTTTCTTTATTTAAAAAGAAAACAAAAAGATTAAGTAAAAGATTAAAATATTGTTTAAAAATAGTTTAAACAAATTCCATAGAAGCAACTCATCCTTAGTAAAGAGAGAAGATTAAAATTTTAACAAAAGTGGAGAACAAGCCTTTTTTTCTAAAAGTTGAAAATTAATTTTTATCATAGTTAAAACTATGTCTACATTATAAGGAGTTCAAGGCATTAAACTTATCATCATATTTGCAATATGACAAAAAAATTCCCTAAGGCAGTGTAACTGTCTACAAGAAAGAACAAAAAGATACAACTATAGACACCATTTATGCTTCATTTCTATGGAAAGATTAGGCTGAACGTTGCGTGCCAAGATACAAGCTCTAATTTGATTAATTATAAGATCAACAAGCTGGTATATCTCTAGTTTCATGTTAGTGAATCTTTTTTGATTCCGTTCCTTCTAAATATTGTAAATGGTAATGGTGAAAGTTAATTAAGCATGGCTTCTTATCCCTTACCAGCTCCTTCACCATTTCCTGTTTATGATGGTCGTTTAACCTCCTATTGTTCCACACTAAGACTGTTATATTTGGGGGAAGCCCCCTGGTGACTATCTTATTTGGGGGAAGCCCCCTGGTATTTGGGATTTTGCCTTCTTTTCTTTGTTGATTTCTTTTTTGCAGTTTTGGACTATATACAAAAATCTTTTAGGATGTCAGGGACTTGGGCTGTAGTTGATAGAGAATCACAATCCTCTGCTACCAAATCTAGATTGCTTTCACGAGGGGAAACTAGTATAATAGAAGCAAAAGAATTGTATTTCAATGCTTTGGTTAGATTGCCCATGTAAATGCTTTCAACCTGAGAATGTTCAGCATTTTGAGAGATGATATCCTCAATCCCCTGACTTGCCACATAGTCATCAGTGGAGTTTATCATTGTTGTCTGTTCTACATACTCCAGCCTAGCCTTGGAGGTCTTGGCAACAACATTCTCATTTTGTCCAACAGTTGCTAATGGAGTCAAAATGTTGGCTCAATCCATCTGACAATGCTCCAACTATTGGGAGGCGAAGTGATTCACTCCACTATCCAGACTTTCCATATTGTCTGCAATGGAGTTGTCAATAACTACCTATTTTACATTTACAAGCTGATCTTGAGATGATTTAGTGGCAACAATTTCAATTATCTCAACATGTTCTAAAGGAGTATTCATCTGAGTACAATCCATTTGACAATTTCCTTGGGACTGGGAAGTATTTGCAACAACATTTTCAGTCCTCAAAATAACTAATTGCTTACCATTGTCTGTAACCTGAGCCATTGTTTCAGTAGGAACTCGTGAGCTGACTTCACCATCAATGTGTATAACTCCATCCCCATTTGAGCTAGGTTTTGCAGACCTCGTATGTTCCATTGAAGGACCAAATTTAGCAGGATTAAGAAGATCATCATGCCACCTCAACTGATAGATTCTACCCGTAGGAACCCATTTCCTAGCAGAGTTGCTAGGCTTTCAGGAATAACTGATTTGTATTTTAGTTCTCTTCAACTCTCCGTTATCTCCTAACTGAAGAATTGGAAGGCAATCTGGCAGTAGAGAATATTTTGGTATTTGAATACAGAGTTTTATGTAGCATATCCTTTTCATGGAGGCGGTTTGTGTGTCTATACACACCAACTTCTATAATGAACTAGCCAAGTAGCTTAAACCCTACACTGTCCAAAACTCTAACGATAAGTTATGAAAGTGAACCCATATATGGAGAATATCAAATTGCCCCTAATCTATCTCTATTAACTAACCACCACTTCTATATAAACAATGGCTCGTTGCTGAAATGCTATGGACCTTGTTCCACAATCTCATTCAAGCAAGAATCATAAAAAATTTTAAATAAAAACATACCATCTTCACTTTTTTACAGCCCTTTCTTGCCCCATCTGGCCTTAGCCCAAGCATTCACCGTAGGGAAGGGTGGTTGCTTTGGACAAGAAAAACCCAATCAAAGCCAATGACCATGCTTTTGCCTCAGCCTTTAGGAGCTCAATCAGAGGCATTAATACTTCATCCTTTAAAACATTTTGATAATATTTAAGGGTACCTTTATGATATTAAGTGTATAATTTGTTTCGCCAACACCCCCGGGCAAGTCAATCGAAGTTTTCCTAACCACACTTGGTTTTTCAAGTTTCTTGCTAGCCAACGAGTCATGAATGCTTCTCTAGAAAGAGCAGGAAAGTTGACTTTCGAAAGGGAGGCTAAACCCAGCCCCATGGATGTCTGGACGGTAAGAGGGAGACCCTACAGTAAAGTTAAAGGCTCCGCCACCATGAGAGAGCAGTGTAAAACATAAGATCGTTTATTTGAAACCTAATTTGAGAGTGTTGGAGGAGTTACATGGAGAGCAAGCTTCTTATATTGTTGAAGTGATTTCTTTTCTAATAATTAATCCTTTTAACTTACTACTAGTAACTTTTAAAATTATAAATTTATAGGTCTTTTTTTGTTAAACTCATAATTAAAATATAAAATTGAGGAATCTCAACAAATTAATTATAAATATTATGTACTCTTGAAAGAATTTATTAAAGATTTAACTAAGTTAATAATTTTCATAATATTTTCAAATTTATTATATTATAATTGGTTATACATAAATTGTGAGAAACGTTCATATCTTGATGTGAAAAACGTTCAAATTCTGGTTTAATATTCATAATTGGTGATCCAATGTTATGAATTTAGTGGGTATGAATGTCAAGAAACGATTATATCCCAATGTGAGAAGCATTCATATTCTGGTTTAATACCCATAAATGGTGGTCTAACGTTATGAATTTAATGGGTATGAATGTCCTGATTTTATGATAACTGACAATATGCTTGATGGGAGCACATTCATATAGGTTTTTCTTGTAGATTTTAGTATCCCTAAGCTTCTTGCCTCTTTTGAAAATATACACTATTGAATTGGGAATTGAGAGCTTAGAAGAGTTCCAAAATGTAGATTCTTTAAGCACAAACAACGATGACCAGAGGTATTTCGTTTACTTCCGCATTTAGTTTATATGTTATTGTAACTTATATTACTGTTGAATATATATGTTAGAATTGACTTATATTTGGTATCAGAGCTTACAAATTTTGTGGTCCCTAAGCTTCTTTTCTCTTTTAAAAACACACATCATCAAATTAGGAATTGAGAGTTTAAAAGAATTCCAAAATGCAGATTCTTCAAGCACAAACATTAATGGCTAGAGATTTTTTTTCACATTTAGTTTATATGTTATTCTAATATATATTACTGCTGAATATATACGTTAGAATTAGCTTACGTAAATGACATAATATGTCAAAGTTTTAATAATATTCAACTGATGTACAAATTTTTTTAGTACTTCGTAACATTTTCATGTCTTTATATATATGGCCATCTTAAATATATGGGTTATTAATTCTATCTGGCAAATTTATATATAGAGAGAGACATGGATATGAAATCAATGCAAATGGCAACCGCCAGGTTATGTCCTTCGCTGATTTTCCTTGTGTCCAATAGGAAAAAGTCATTAAGAATGTCGAATAAACTCATAGATTGATAGTTAACTCTGAATTCTACAGTGACACCAGTTGTCATCTTTTTGTCTTTTGAGGTCGATTGTTTGGAAGGATCGAGTCATGTTCTCAAGCTGTCACTGTAATCCTTTATTGTGTTCTTAAAATTTGGAATATGAAGATGAAGCATCAGGATCCGTTTACTCCCAATGCTGAAAAGAGTTACAATGTTTTGTACAATTTAAGATAAGACAGCAACTTTTGGAAACTAAACTTGCTTCTTGACAATGGGTAATCATACCATTCTTCCGAGGACTTTAAGAATATCATCCATAGATGGCCTGTGCTGAGGATCATCCTCTACACATGCCATCGCTAAAACGGCTAAACATAAGGCCTCTGCAAGTGGGTATTCCTCCTTAAGACTGGGATCCACAAAGCTCTTCAACTGCTCAAAGCAGCCACCTTCACTTGCTCCTCCTCCCAGAAATGCAATGGACTCTTTGAATGTTTTGCCATCAGTATCCTCTCGTCCTGAGATCAGCTCAAGCAACACAACTCCAAATGCCAAAATGTCTATCTTCTCTGAAACCGATCCATTGGGATAGCATTCTGGTGCCATCCCTCCATTGAAATTCGCCGAGGACTCTTGATCTTTTGAACATCCATTTGCAGGATTGATTCTTATGTTTGTCAGCTTTGCCCTCCAATCTGTTGTCACAAATATGTTTCTACTATTGATCCTCATGTGAGCATAGGTAGGGAAAATGCAGTAATGTAGATAGTGCAGACCAGTAGCTATATCAAATGCCATTCGGGTTCTCCTTCGCCATCGAAGAGAATTGCATGAATTTGACAAACAATCCCTTAAGCAGCCATTTCCAGGCAGTTCAAACAATAGGTAAGACCAAGAAAAATCGTTCTCACCATAGCAAACACCAAGCAAGTTCACAATATTGATGTGATTGATTTTGGAGTGTAAGTCAATGACCCGACGAGTGTCTTCAAACCTCATCTGTTTGATCATAATCTCAACATTATCAAACAAACCCTTATAGTACTGCTCTCCTATCTTAGCTTCTTCACTGAAATTACTCGTTGCTCTCCTTAGATCCTCTACACTATAATTCTTCAAGGAGTACTTGATCCCCACAAGAAGATCAGGAGATAAACAGGAAGGAGTGGAGCTTCTACCAGTTTGACCTGATCTAGGTGAACTCCTGTTCGGTGATAATGAAACAGGAGAGCTTCTAGTATTGAAGGATGATAAGTTCTGAATCTTCCTACTATGTAAGGCCTTTACGTACAATCCACACGCAACCAATGCTGCAATTAACAGAGCAAACCCAACAACTGACCCAGCAATATACAGATTCCTCAACTGTTCACGGGCTGATGTTTCTACTGTCTCTGTGGGAAGAAAACTAGGAATCGGAGGTGGAGACCATGGGATGGAAAAATTGATGGTTGGTTCTGCTTCCAGGGGAACTAAAAGAGATGTGTTTGGGTAAACAGTATCCCAAGGACCTAGACCATTAGCTTCCAAAAACTGCTCCAGTGAGATTCCAAACCTTTTGCTAATTGTATCAAGTCTATCTCCCTCTATCAAAGGGTATGTAACAAGGTATCTAACACCTGTATCAGAGCTAAAATTACCAGGACAAGCACATTTCAAAGGCACATGAAGTTCAGTACCACCCTTGACATCATTTTCTTGAGTTGGGTTCTCCTGAACAATGGCATTTGATTTAAGTAATCCTTCAAAGTCAATACATGCAACTTCTGGGAGAGTTTTGTTTTCAGGGACAACATAGTTGAAACTCCTCTGGAAAAACTGGCCTCTGCAAGAACATTTTATGGGAACAAGTACTTCCCTACCTGTTTCAAGTATGTCCCACTGAGATGTAAGCTTGTTGAGGTGGAGTAGCTCGACAGCATCTACTTCAAACAATTGAGAAACATTTTGGATAGTCCTGAAATGTCGATTCGCCCTATAAACGATGAATGTGTTGCATGAACCCTTGCCGGATTTGCAAGTGTATCTTGAACCTGGATCACTGCTATTTGTCCAACAGCCTGACGGATCGTAGCATTGTTGACCATTAATTGCAGTGAAGCACAAAAGTATATAAAACCAAAGTCCTGTCATGACTCATAGATAATTTGCATACAGCTCTAGGTGATCTGATAAACTAATATTATGTCCTAAAAATTCTGAACTTGTCAGAGGATACCTATACAAGAATGCCCCTCTAAGCAAGTTGATAACTGGTTGTAATTCTTGACCGAATTCCATACAGATTCCAAGGGGCATCTCGAAATGCTTTGAGAAATCATTACCTTATTCTGTTGGAGTTGTTATCTGCCACTATTGCTAGCATCAGCAGATTAAAAGGCTCCAAATAGTTGGCCGGCAGCATCTAATTATGCATATAGTTTATAATATAGTCTGTAAGCAAGTTGAAAGAGCTTGTTTTTTTATCGATACCATCTTTGTGATTGGCCCCTTTTCCTCCTTTCCTTTGTTCGTTTCTTAAGATCAAAGAATGCTATGTATCTAATGCCTTCAAAGACAAAGATTTCAAATGATCAAACAACATAACAGTGCATAATGTACAGTAATGAGATTATAAAAAAAAAGAAGTGCATTAATGAGAAATTTTTTTTTAATTTTTTTATGAGTTCAAAACTTAAAATAATATTTTTTTTCATGTAAAATTTTTTAGAGTCAGTGGGGGCAAATGCCCCCACGTGCCCCCACTGTGGCTCCGTCCCTGCTTATACCTGTTGGGTTTTGTTTTCTTTTTTTAAAAGAATAAGGAGATTATTTGCTAGTGGCTTTTAGAAATTATCAATCTAATTTCGATTTCTTTTTTGAAAAATGGAAAAGAATTGTAATTATAGTTAAACTATATCCATGTTACAACGAATTCAAGGTTTTTAACCTACCACCATATTGCAATATGACCCAAGAATAAAAACTCCCTAAGGAAGATAGTATGACTATCTGCATAATAGTCTACAACAAGAAACAATTATAAGTACTACTGAAGTTTCATCTTTATAGGAAAGTTTATTCACTATTTCTGATATTTGGGATTTTGTTTTCTCTTCCTAGCAGATTTCTTTTTTGCAGATTTGGATTGCACGCAAAAATCGCCAAGGATGTCTAGGATATGGGCAATAGCTAGTAGCTTATCACGGTCCTTTGTTTGTTCGATATTCCTTGTCCCTTGATTCTCAGTTTGACCAATAGATAATTGGAGTCAGCATGTTAGCCCAATTCATCTGACAATGCTCCAAATATTGGGAGGTAAAATCATTCACACCACTATCTTGATTCTCCACATTGTATGCATTGGAATTGTTAAGAGTTGTCTTTTCCTAGAAAATATGTGTGATACCTTGCTCAGTCCTCAAACCAACTAGTTGATTACCACTGTCTTCATCACCAGTAACTACATCTAAAACACCATTAAGCACACTCGTAACAACACTAGTAGTTCCATCCCTCTACAAGAAGGCTATCTGTAACAACCTCAGATGTCCCACCCTACAACAACTCCGTTAGTATCTCCACATTTGTAGCAAGCATGTTTATTTCTGCTAAAGAATCAGATTCTGTTTCTGTTGCTATGGCCTTTGTAGTTTCCAATTCATCATTACTGATGGTCAGTCTGTTAGAAATTTGGCTCTACCACAATGGAGTATCACTATGTGGGCTTTCAATTCTCCTATTGGCATCCACAACACAGACTGCAGGTGCCTCTGCAACAACATCAACAAGTTAAGCAGTAGTCATAATGGTATTCTATTTTAGAAGATTATGTGTTGGTATCTTCGTAGTAGTCTCCAATTGAAAGATCCTCCTAGACTGTTGCCATTGTTTGTTGGCATTTGGTTTCCAAGGGTAAGACAGTTATGTAGTCTTCATAACCATTGCACCCTTATCTCCCATACTCATCACCGAAAGATTATTCAGAAGGATCGCCAACTTAGGTATCTCAATACACACTTTTGCATAGCCAAACAAAACAACAAACAAAAATACCAAAACACAACATACCCCTCTCTATATGTAGTGTTTGACAATCTAAGATTAGAGGTTTACCTAAGGAGCTTGCCACATAGCTCATAGAGCATCCATAGTTCCATGGGCAGGTTATGGAAGTGGACCCACAGTGAAAAATAGTTTTATCGAACCTCTGTTCGTGTCTATGCCCAGACTCCATTGTCACAAGAATAAAGGCTAATCTCTAATACTATGGGCCTTGTTCAGTGATTTCATACACATCACAATCCTTGCCAAATTTAAAGAGAAAGGACTCATCCCCACATAGCAGGACCTTCTCTAGTCTTTTGGAACTCCACCTAGCCTAAGCCCAAGCATTCACCATTGGGAATGCTAGCCTTTTACTCCAAAAAAACCAATGAGAGTCGAGGACCATACCTGAATGCCTGCTTTAAGAATTTCCTTTAGAGGGCATATTATGTTGGACCCCGAATTTTTGATGAAAATGAGAAATATTACAATGAATTTAATTGAGAAAGAAATTGGTGAGAAAAGTTAGGAATTTAAGGAAATTTGATGAAATTAAGAAAAATTTA
>JANKYE010000224.1:7562668-7575936 GCA_032467995.1 Erythroxylum dillonii
TTCATAAATTTGATGAAAGATCACTATCAATTCATAATAAAATGAACATCAAATAAATGAAATATGCCTTGCTTTATTTATTCATAAAGTCTGTACATGACTATGAACAAAATGCGCTAAAGGGGATTGTCTTTAGGGCACTACTCTAACATCCTTAGCACCCACCTTCTCCGAATAGGTTGGGCGAGGATTCAATTCTTTTCTTCTTCTGTTTTTTAACTTTGATATGGGATTTTATGGTCTAAAGAAAACAAATATATAGTTTTGTATGCTCTAAGAGTTGTTCACTATAATTTGAATTTTGGACTACACAATTCATTTTCTACAAAGCCCAGAAACAACATGAGCCCACGCATGCACCGAAATAAGTGAAAATGGTTAACTAATATTCTAATAAGTGCATTAATAATAATTGATGACTTGTGAACCTGTAGTGAACTTGAAGAAGTGACGTGGATTATACCATATAATATCTGGAAAAATAAAAGGGGGAAAGTGAGTTCGAAAAAGTCTCCGTTGGCAAAACTTTCGGAGCCCATAATCTTTGACTGCGCTTCTTCACAATACTTTTATTAGGACATCAATGTTGTTTTGTTTTTAGTCGCCATTTGTAAGAATAAATTTCTTTATCTTTTGCCTAAACTTCAAATCCTTTAAAGGCACCACTTATTTCTTTTTCTCCTTTTCCAGCAAAGCGGACAAAAGAATTATGGAGATTTGCAAAAGAAGCTTCGATTTGCATGCGCTTGGGTAGGTAGCTAGTCTTAACTTTAATTGGTGTTCAACTGGTGAACTTTCAACTTTGCTTGTCTAAAGATTAAGAATATGAGTGGTCTCTTGAATTGATCTCCTATTTACTAATGACAGCCTAAAAAAGTTTAGTCTAAAACATCCTTGACGGTCGGAAAAAAAAAATGGAAAAGGGAAACTGATTTGGTTGTCTTTCTATTTTTCTTTTGAACTGGGAGTGAAATGGTTAAAGTTTCAGGTAAAAGCTGATTCTAAAATTCAAGCCTATTTATAATATGATACCTGAGAAAAGATTTGTGGTAATCAATTACGTTGAAAACTACTCTGGGCAATGGTTGACATGTGTGGACAAATTTATCCTACTTTATAACATCGTATGACTATTAATTGTATTTTTCAATTTTTTCAATAACTTTCTGATTAAGTTTCGTAATTACGTAATTTGATCAAGATAATTTACCATCGGATAAGTGCACGTGGACGCACGTTTTGCGCGTGTTGTGCACGCACAAATCACTATTGAGGCGTGTCGTTAGGCGGCACATGTGATCACTCACAACTGACATCAGTGGATGATGTCAACACTACAGTGCGCTGACGTAGTGCTGATGTCATGATGACGTCAGCAACTATAGTAATTTTAAAAAAAACACAAAAAAAATTCAAATTTTTAGTAAGGGTATCCTAGGGTGTTTTGGGTCAGTTTCCAGGCACAAAAAATTTATGTAGTAATTTTTTCCATTTTTCTGGATTTATTACATTAATAATAAATTAAAGTTTAACTCCAGAAAAAGGAAATAAGGCGTTCTGAATCCGATTTCGAGTGAATTTTCATGCATAGGACATCACATGAGGGAGTTAAGTTTTCGTATCTCAGATCTCATGTTCAATGTTTGGGATCATATGATAGTTGCTCAGAAAAGGAATTGAGACATTCTAAAGTCATTTTTGACTGAATTTTTGTGTATTGAGCTTGCCATAAGGGAGATACATGAGGTTATCATGTTTTGGGTGGTTGGTTCAGTATCCGGTGATGCACGATAGTCGCTCTACTGAGATTTTTCCTTTGCGAAAATCTCAAATAAAGTTTTTAAAGGATGTCTTCAGCACGAGTGTGAGACCATGTGACTGCACATTTGAATTTTTGCATTTATTGATGTTACATTATCACCTAACATATGCCCATAAAGAATGTGAGGATAACAGAAAAATGTATCCCTTATGTTTGTGGACTTTTTGAGAGCTGATGAGGTAGTCACCACAGTAACCTTTTAAGTCAGTATTTTGAATTGTTCTGCTTACACGTTAGGAGATATCTTTGGTCTCATGTTTGGTTATTCTACCCACAGATGTTGGCCTGACACGAGATTTTGAAATGTGCATAAAGGCATTGGATAGAGAAAAGTCGTTGCTTAAATAATTTATTCGCCTCAAATGGTAGCATCATGAGAGTTGATAGTTTATACTCTAATCGCTTTTATGTGGAGGTCTAGTTGTATATATTATGTATTCAGCCCACAAATGTTTCATAATATGTGTGACCGAATTTTCAGTAAAGATACTATTTAATGACTTTGAGTATCGTTGTTGTTTTACATTTGTGCTGATTTAAGTATTATCATTTTGAAGTCATCTTTTCGGTCAACAAAATTATTGTTACCATTGAAACCCTGACCGGTTTCATTACAAGAAATGAATGGAGGATTTATTGAATGCTATGGAGATAGCTGAGGTTGATATGACCATACGGACAGATAGGTTATCTCCACCTATATCCATGAGCTCGAGAGTTCATAAAGTAGCCTATGAAGTTTAGGATCGATCTAACAAATTATGTCTGATGACCATTAAGAGATCCATACCTAACCATCTGCTTAGTGGACTTTCGAACACTAACATAGCGAAGGAGTTTCTTGGTAATGCCTCCTAGTGGTATACAGTCTCACCTAATGTTGAGAAAAGTGCCTTGATAAAAGAATTATTCCCCATGAGGTATACAGGAGAAGGGGGAGTAATATAGTAAATATCAATAATGATTCATTTTCACAGTAGATTGAAGATGTTGAACATTCCTCTTTCTGATGTCTTTATTGTTCACCAAACTCTGAACACTCTGAACATACTCGCTTCAGAGTTTGGTAATCTGGTGATGACATATTATTCGCTGGATGAGAAATGGGACTTCAATAGTTTGATAGCCTATTACGTTGCTGAGGAGGAGAAACTCAAGCCAAATAAAGCCAAACTTCAATGCTTTAGCCTGGATATACAAGGGCTCATATCCAAGATAAAACCAAATAAAGGGAAGGAGAAACTGATGGTTCACAACAATAAAGAAGTAGAAGTAATATCTATGGAGAATATATGTACTGAACCTTGTTATAAGGTTCATTTGGGTTTTACACGGCACATTTTATATGTGATCTTTTGATCAATTTTGGACAAAGAGGTTAACATTTTGTATTTAATGCTTTTGTTATATAGTTGTTGTTTAATGCAAAACATAATAGTATAACTTTCTTGTCATATGGTTTGTATAGAATGTGTCTTACCCCGAATCAAATATATGCTTCTTTGTATATTGCTAAACAAGTTATGAAAAAAAAGAACCCTAATGAATGAGAAGTCATACATAGTGTGACATAAACGTTTAAGCCACATTTTCAGAGCTAGAGTTGAAAGATTGATCAAGGAAAAAATTTCTCAATTCTAGATTATAATGATTTAGGAACATGTGCTGACTGTTGCAGGGGTAAGTTGACTAATAAGGATATTGAGGTCAACTCATGCTTTTGACTTATTGAGTCAAATACATAAAGATATTGATAAACCTTATGTAGTTGCATTATGTAATTCTAAATATATTATGACATTTGTTGATGATTATTCTCGTTACAGTTATATGTACTTGTTTAAAGACTAAAGGTTGAAAACTAATTGGAAAAATTCATCAAGATAGTTAGATTTGATCGCGGAGGAGAATAGCATGGCAAATATGGTATTTCAGGATTTTAAAAAGCTCGTTTACTAGATATTTGAAATCAATTAGAATAATGACTTAATTCACTATGCTGAGTAGTTCTAAGTAAAATGGTGTTCTTGAAGACATTCTACTTGATTATCTAGAAGTTTGGAAACTCAACCTTGCACACATTCATGTACGAGGATGTCTTACTAAGATAGTATAATCCATATAAAGAAAGATTGCATGCTCGTACCGCTCATTGCTATTTAGTAAGATACCTTGACCATTTTAAGGCCACAATTTTTATTGTATATAAGGGGGATTAGAATAGTAAAATCACAAACAACTAAGTTTCTAGAGTACATCATTGCATTTCTTCATTTCTTGCTCTTTCACGTTTGATCCGTGATACATAACTAAAGTACTATTACGTGTTACATAACATTCGTCAGTTCTACGTTAACTAAAAAGAAAACTGAAATTAGAGCATTTTTAGCCTCGGATTCTCTTCTTTTTGATCCATCATACACTAAACTTAAAGACGCCATTTTGATTTGAAAGACGCGATTTTAGACCATAATTGTTGTTAATTTCTAATTCATACAAAACATGCAGTGTAGTGGTACGGACTCTACTAAATCATGCCTCGAGAGAAGTAGCCTGAATGATGAAGGGAGAGCTCTCAAAGAATCTTCTTCAACAAAAGTCATGAATTTGAATCTCAAGAACTTCAAGATTTTGTATAAAAATAAGGCAAGTTTTATTTAAGAGTTTTCTACTAATTTTTTGAATTACTATATGGTAAATTAAATTAAATATTTATTAATTACTATTTAATATAAACATTAACAAGTAAATTGTCGTAGTTATTATTATAAGCCGTACATTTATATAAGACTCAATTTAACTATCAAAAAATTACAAAAGAGTACATTAGTTTTACACTTTAATTAATGTCCGTTCCTTCATTAATTTACATATAGGAGAATTAGAAATCTAGGAGAGAATTAGAAAGAGTTGCAAATATATTTTTATTGAAATTTACATTTTGCTTAAAACAAAAGAATAAGAGAGTGAAAGAGCAAAAGTGCATAAGGGCACTTTTAACAAAGGGAAATGGCCTGTCACTTTGTGGAGAAGGTTGTTTTGCTCAATGTTAGCTAAAGAGTGCTGGACAAACTAATGGATTGAAACATGTAATTACCTCAAAAAGAGGAGCAACATCAGTGGAAAGGGACCCAATAACTTAGTCAGAGTCCCACATTCGTATGCAACATCAGCTTCTTTTTGCAAGGGATAGACCAAAACTCATGGGTCCACTTGTTAAGCCACCAATCCTATTGGTGGGGGTTTAGTCATTCCTGCGTGGACCCACTTTGACTCTTGGCTTGGCTTATTAGTTCTGTTTCCAAATATAATAATAACAGCTTATAATACACTTTATCGAATTCTTAGTTTTTACAGCTAAATTAAGCGATTCAATGAAAAAAAGAAGTAGAAAAACGATGATTTAAAGAAAGTACTCATGATTTAACCTTCTGGATCAGTTAGGTGTTTCCTTAGTAATTATGTTAGCATTGGAGAAGACAATCAAGTTTGGCTAATAAAGCCACAGACATTGGAACAAATCTCTCTAGACCGTCATTATGTCCTTGACCGTTGAAATTAGTTACCCAACAAAAGGGGCAAAGAACCTTGTGAATCAAAGCAAAAGATGGGTTGTGACCTAATCCTCTCTTTATTAAAATTAAGTAACAGACCTAATCCCCTCTTTATTAAAATTAACAGAAAGTCTCCAAGTAATCCAAACTGAAGGGAAGACTTTATGGATTGTTCGAACCTACTTTCAAATATGTCATTTGTAGCACGATGTGGTATCATCATTATACATGGTAATTAGTTGGAATATGTCCAAAAACATGTATGGGTAACTTACTCGTAGCTTCTCAAGAAGATTTGTATGAGTAAAACCTGAACATGCATAGATCTTGTAAATCGTTAGTATCACAAAATTCAACTTAAATCCGTGACCAAGGAAAATTTTTCTTAGAGCTTTGAAATTGTTTTTGAAAAATGCTTTTTATAGAATCATCCCAAAACTAACTGTTCTACGACCAAACCAACAGAAATGGTGGAACATGATGGTACAGTCTATAAATTTTGACCTGAAAATTTATTATTCCAAGATTACTTGATCGTTATCATGTGTGGGTGCACCAATATTATTTATATAAAAAAAACATCAGATTCTGTAGAGTAAGCACTTAGGAAAAGGGATAGACATGATTAAAAGTTGGATTTCAAAATCCCTCTCTTCTTAAATTATTAACAAAGATACTTATTTTGTTTTCTTTAAGTTTACATACCTCATCGAACCTTAAGTCTCTATTATAACATGATACGTCGTTTTTCAGTTCCGTAATTAGAACGATACAAACAAAAATTGAGAGAATAAAACAGAGACACATCTGAGAGTTATCGAGCAGTGTCTCCTTTTTATTTTTTGGGGACAAAAAAGTGATGATTGGGACAATAAAGGGAGCCCATATGTGGAGATATCCACCAGCAGAGGATGATCACGCTATCCCATTATGTTTATTTTGTTTTGTGTATATGACCAACATACCTATCAAATCTCTGAAGTGGCAAAGAAGAAACACCAAAAGAAAGATTTCTGCTTCATGCAATTCTGACTCAACTGACTAACACTATATGCTATCGACAAAATATCCAACATCAGCTTTCTCAAAAGTTCATATACACATGTATTTGCAGTCCACACACAAATGACCTTCCCGACAAACAGTAGGCGTACACCTGGATTAGCAACTTATATATCGTTCGAAATTTATGTTTCTGGTTGCTCTAAAATATTTATATATATAGGATCGAGGGTCAAGAAGACAATCAATGAAGTTGGCATGCTTATCATGCAAAGAGGATAATTACAGTTAGTGGCTTTGTAAGAAAGTGGTATCATCATCTAACAATCATCAATGCAGTGTGGTCGTTATTCCAGCATTGGGACATCATCTGATTGTGCAACTACTAGGGTTGTTTCTTTTCTCTTTCTCACCACTTCATTGCAAACTTATCTGCATTTTCTGCAAAATGAAAAATAAGAATTGTTAAGGAATAATTTCAGTATACCTAATTTTTACTGTAACAATTCTTGTTGGTCAGTAACAACTTACATTTAATTACCTATAACAACTTCTTGTTATGTATTGATAGCTTTTAACTGATGTAAATTATTCTTCTGTGTATAATAGACAGTATTCCTATCATTTCATTATCTTCGATTACCCTCTTTATGGTATCAGAACTTCTTGAAGCCTAACAACAGGTCCTTTTTTTTCACCACTCTATTTGTGTGTTTTGTCCCTTGTCCTCTATACGATTTCAAGGGTCCCCTCTACTCTACATCATGACCACTCCAGAAGATACCTCAGGCACCACCAGTCTTGCAAATGCGATTCCCTTCAATAACTCCTCGCTAATTGTTTTGAATATAGCCTCCATTAAACTCAATGATGCAAACTTTTCGGTTTGAAGAGTGCAGATGACAACGCTCCTTATTGGCTACAGACTCCAAGGTTACACGGATGGATCTTTCTCGTGTCCTCCAGTGACTAATCCTATCTATACTCACTGGATTCGACAGGATCAACTCCTTATTGCAGCCATTCAACTCCTTATTACAGCCATTCTTTCCTTTGTTGCTGAGAATATAGTCACTTTACTTGGTTCAGTCACTACCTCTAAATAGGCGTGGGACGTCCTTGGCAAAACCTATATGAGTAGCTCTCGCTCTCGCATTTTTTTCTCTAAAAGAAAGAATCACTAGCATGGAAAAAGGCGAACAACCTGTAGCTGTTTTCTTACGCTAGATTAAAGGCATTGCTGATGAATTAGCCATTATTGGCAGTCCCCTAGATGATACCGACCTCCTTATCCATGTGCTTAATGGCACTGGCTTCGACTTCAAGGAAATTGTTGTGGCCATTCGAGCATGTGAATCTCCAATTTCGTTTGAAGAACTTCACGAGAAGCTTCTTGATCATGAAGCTTACCTCATGCGAACAGTTCGATCAGATTCTACACCAGCTACAGCGTTGCTTGGGTATCGCATCAACTGGCAACACCAACGCCATCGGAACCCAATGCAGGGACTACTGCCCAGTCAACCATCCCACCAACGGTGCCAACCTCGACCTTTCGATATGTCTTCCAATTTTGATGTCTCTGCATCCTCAGTATTGGCTCCAGCTAGTAGTGATCCTTATTTTTCTATTATTTGTCAATACTGTGAGAAACCGGGTCATACAACGCGTCGCTGCTTTAAACTTCATGGTCGACCTCGCCATCGACATCCTTCCACACATCACACACACAAAATGGCAGAGCTTCCTTATGATAAATGGATAGTTGATTATGGTGCCTCTCATCACATCACCAATGATCTTCATAATCTTTCCTTTACCACTCCGTATGATGGCTCCGATCAACTGGTAGTCGACAATGGTAATGAATTACCAATTACCAATACTGGTATCACCACTCTCCCTAATCCCACAAAATCGTTATCCTTACCCGATGTTTTACATGTTCCCACCCTTAAATATAATTTACTTTTAGTTTCTAAGCTCTGCAGTGCTAACCGTGTCTCGGTTGAATTTTTCTCCACTCATTTTCTTGTATTATTAAAGATGGTCGTTTGGCTTCTTTATGGTTCGATAATTGGTCAAGTCGGGGCCCCCTAATTCAACAGTTAAATAGCTTTAGAGCTTCCTCGTTGTTCCCTCTCAAAACCCAGATGTGAGCATTCATAGTTGGAACCTCTTGGAATCTTCCTCGCAGCCTTTGCCACCTTCAACCAAACTATTCACCTACTCCTCAAGAATCTGATGCATTCTTCTGGAAGGACATTCCTGTTGCCAAGCTAACCAATCGTATCATTTCTGACAACTTGCGTCCCCATCGAGCCACTATTTCATGGGCAACCACAGTTTGGAGCAAACATTTAACGCCTAGACTTTCTTTCATTTTATGGTTGGCCATTCAGCATAAGCTTTCCACAGCTGACCGCATCCCATATGTGCAGATTGATCAACATTGTCCCATGTGCTCTCAACAGTTGGAGACATGTTCTCACCTTTTCTTTGAATACCCATTTAACAAAGCTATATGAGAATATGTCTTTACTTTGTGCTCTTGGACAGATCCAGGGTTGTCTGTTGTGGATATTGCTACTTCTTTATCTATTCATCAAGCTCCCAGCAAACCTCTTTTTACTGTTGTCTTGGGAGTTTGCATCTATTCGCTGTGACGAGAGCGTAATTTCCGACGTTTCCGAAACAAAGCTTCTCCAAAAGAGAGACTACTCTCCTTGATATTGTCTGAAATCCGTGAGGTGGTGTTGGCAAAACAACTCCATTTGACATGTAGCCGGCTTATCTGCTCTGCGTTACATCTTTAACATGGTGCTTGACTTGATTTGCTAGCATGTGATCTCTAGGTTGGCTTCTCAGCATTTTGGTCAAGGGTTCTGACTCTGGCTTTGGGATGATTTGAATTGTATTGTCTGGAAACCACATCCCTGGCTTACTTCTTCTTCTTTTCTTTTACTTTCCACTAATCCTTTTGTTATAGTTGCGTCCTTTGTTGGGGTTCTTCCCTCGTTCCCTACTGTTACTTTTATTTTCTTCATTTATTAATTCCATTACTATTTTAAAAAAAAAGGATGTCCGGACCAAGGAGGTACTGATGCAAGATAACTGTGCTGATGATTTATATTACCTTACCTTTCTGAAGAAGCTCCATACTGCCAATGTCGCTACTCCTGTCTACACTCGGGATTGGCATCATATATTGGGTCATCCGGCAACATCTATTATTCAGCATCTTAATAGACTTTTTCTTCTTCGTATTTGCACCACTTCTCAGAGTCCTTGTGTGTCTTGTACCTGTGCCAAAAGCCATAAGTTGTCCTTTTCCAGTACCCATCTTACTAGTAGTCATTCTAAACAACTGTTGTTTAGTGATGTTTGGGATCCAACACCTATTCCATCTGTTGATGGGTTCAGATATTATGTAGTTTTTGTTGATCACTTTTCTAAATATATTTGGTTGTATCCCATTTATAAGAAATCTGAAGTGTTATCTATTTTTATATTTTTTAAATCTCTTGTAGAAACCTTTTTTAACACCAAAATTATGTCTCTATATAGTGACAATGGTAGTGAATTTGTTGCGTTTAAGACCTTTTTGGGACAACATGAGATTACTCATTTCACTCCTCCTCCTCATACACCTAAGTTAAATGACACAGCTGAAAGACGTCATCATCACAATGTTGAAACTAGTCGAGCACTACTTCATCAGTCCACCCTACCATCCAACTTCTGGACCTATGCTTTTACAACTGCAATTTATCTTATAAATAGGTTGCCCACATCAGTCCTCAACATGCACTCTCCTTATGAGGTGCTACACAACTCTCCTCCTAACTATCACCATCTACACTCCTTTGGTTGCCTATGCTTTCCTTGGCTTCGACCTTACACCAATAACAAATTACAAACCCGATCTACGCCATGCATCTTTCTCGGTTATTCAAACTCACAATATGCATATCTTTGTCATGATCCTCTCACCAATAAGACCTACATATTTAGACATGTTACCTTCCATGATAACATTTTTCCTTATGATTCTCTTTGCTGCTCCAAATCTCTAAAATCCTTCCCACCTGTTTCCACGTCTTCCCACGTAGTTTTGGCCCTTGATGTAAGTCTACTTGTGCTCACTTCTACTTCACGTCAGGAAACGCCTCTCCCTTCTCAACCCAATCTGCCCGCTCATGTTCATTCTTGCTCACTTAATCACAACCTTGCACCATCTACCTCAACTCGATTGACCATGACTAGCTACCTCCTATCAATATGGAAAGGGAAGGTAATATAACTCATTTTGTAATAAACAACATTGTATCAGTACCTCCCTTGCCCACCGACTCCTTGACTGCACCACCAGACTCTCCACAGACTTTACCTCCTCCCACATCGACTTCCTTTGTCCTCCCAACCATCACTAATGCTCATCCGATGCAAACCTGTGCCAAGAACAACATTTATAAACCCAAAAAGATAATTCAAGTCAGTAAATATCCATTATCATTTACACTTGAACCATTGTGTATTTCGCAGGCCATGAAGGATCCCTTGTGATGAGCTTCGATGAATGAGGAATTTGATGCTCTCATCAACAACCACACTTGGGATCTAGTTCCCGCACCTCCTGGATGTAACATTGTTGGCAACAAAGGGCTATATTGGATCAAATGTCACCCCGATGGTTTTGTTGCTCAGTACAAATCACGGTTGGTTGCCAAAGGCTTTACACAAACTCCAAGTTTGGACTTTCATGAAAGTTTTGCACCCGTTCTTAAACCCCAAACACTTAAGATCATATTTACAATTACAATAGCTCACAATTGGTCCATACATCAAATGGACGTCAACAATGCCTTTCTATAAGATGCCTTAACTGTAGATGTTTATATGAAGTAGCCTCAGGGCTTTGTCCATATAGATCATTCAAACTATGTCTGTAAATTATACAAGGCCATCTATGGTCTTCGACAGGCACCTAGAGCTTGGTATGAATCACTGAAATGCTCCATTCTCTCCTATGGTTTTCAGAATAGCATCAGTGATCCCTCTCTTTTCACTTATAATTATAATGGAGTTGTAGTGTATTTTCTGATATATGTTAATGACTTACTCTTGACCAGTAGCTCGTCGATGTTCTTGTCCCAGTTTACTATTGCCTTATCGACAACTTTCTCACTAAAACAATTAGGTTTTTTCGTCTTATTTTTTGGGGATTGAAATTATTCCCATAACTGATGGCTTATTCCTCTCTTAACACAAATATATTAGAGATATTCTGGATTGTTTTGGTATGACTGATGTCAGACTGGTGTCCACTCCCTTATGTCTCTCAACCCCGTTATCTCTTAACGATGGTACAGCTCCGATTGATGTTTCGGTCTATAAACAGATGGTTGGTTATCTTCAGCATTTAACTCATACCAAACTAGAAGTAGTGTTTGCAGTCAATAAACTTGCTCAATTCATGCATGCTCCCACTGTTACCCATTTACAACAAGTAAAAAGGTTTTATAGATATCTCAAGGGAATCATTCATTTTGGGTTACAGCTTCGTAAGCTAAAACAGTTGGCTTTTCAGCTCTTTAGTGATTTGCAGTCACCTCTTCAAGCATACAGTGATGCAGACTAGGCCGAAAATGGTGACGACAAAACATCTACATCTGCTTATCTTGACTACTTAGAAGGAAATCTAGTCTCGTGGCACTCCAAACACCAACGCACAGTCGCCCGTTCATCCACTGACGCTGAGTATCGTTCTCTGGCAACAACGGTGACTGAACTTCAGTAGTTACGAAACTTATTATCTGAACTTCATCTCCTTTCAAAGGCTCACTTGTCTTATTTTGTGACAATCTTGATACTACATACTTATGTAAGAATTCAGTGTTTCATACTCGAATGAAACATAGTGCCCTGGATTATCATTATGTGGGTCAACTTGTTCAAGATGGAAACTTAACTGTTGCCCATATTTCTAATCATGATCAAATAGCGGATGCCCTCACTAAACCTTTACCCTCACAATGTCATGCTGAGCTACGACTCAAGATGCATGTTCTCGACGGAGACATGCTCTTGCGGGGGCATGTTAAGGAATAATCTCAGTATGTCATTTTCATTATAACAATTATTGTTAATCTGTAACAACTTACAGTTAACCTATAACAACTTCTTGTTATGTATTGATAGCTTTTAGCTGATATAAGTTATTCTTCTATATATAATACTCAGTGAGGAGAATGAATAAAAGACAGTATTCCTATCATTTCATTATCTTTGATTACCCTCTTCAAGAATAACCCATCAAAGTTTATTCCTCCATGATACCCATTGTTCTCCAAAGTTGCTCATATATCTCATAAACTACCATGTTTTACAATCTTATGGAAGTACAATGCCAATATACTAGCAGCATAAGTATATAATCACTTTCTTTAGTGTTGTTTTATGCTCTAATTAAAAGGGAGGGAATAAATGAATCAAACACTTTTGAAGATTCATACCTTTAGAACTATATACAGTTATTGAGCTATTCATGATGAATAAAAATAGAATTTTAGATCTTTAGTAAGGTTATGGCCAACTAAAGCTATCGGCTTCATACAGTTGTAACACATGAATTTGAACCATGTGAAAAAAATTTCGTTTTAAATTTTACTTATGCAAAAAAGACTTTTTCCCATTTAAATTAGGACTTTAAACTAGACATTACTATTCAACTATATCGTATCGTTCGTTCTTCCAAACTTCTCTTTTTACCATCTATTTAATTTTCTTATGTACAAAAATTAAGTGTATTTTATATACTTCCTCTTATTCATAATAAGTGTCGTTTTAGAGGGATTTTAATTATTCAAAATAAGTGTCGTTTGTGACTT
>JANKYE010000224.1:7577216-7591663 GCA_032467995.1 Erythroxylum dillonii
ATTATTTATACTACTTATGTTATAATCCATATAAGATTTGGTTAGATATATTTTCATTTATGTTTCATATGGTTTAAAATTATATAATAATTAATATATTATGCTCTGTATATTGTTTAATATACTTTAAATAATATTTATATGCATAAATGATTTTTATTACAAAATAAAAAATAGTTAAAATTAAAATTAAAATTATTTTTATGTTGTTAAACAGTCTATTATATGAAATTCTTTCAAAAAAGCTTTTTTATAAATGACAATCAAATAATCAATTGGCTTCTTAGAAAAATTCTTATTAGAAAAGATCTACAAAAAAAGTTCTATTAATAAAAGCTGTACTAGTATAAACCCAACCAAACAGAGGTTAAAGGTCAGAAAATATACAATAAATGATTAATATCATTGGAAAATTTTGTTGGATTTTCTTTAAATTAGTTTCATCCGTAAATGAGTGTTTGTATGCTTTAATTCATTTCACTTCCTCTAAACAAATTAAAGATACATACTTTGTATTGCATGTATAGAATGAAAAGAAGCAAATTTTCATTTCCTTTCTTTAAGAGGATTTTTTTTTTTGTCAAAGTTGATATAATCATAAAATTGATAAGAAATGTAAAACCAATTATGTTTTCCCCACACCATCGCGCAAATAATAGGGATTTTATTTAAATTTAAAAACCAAAGTTAGCTAGAAGAGTATTAGCACATATCTATGATGACACTTTGAATATCAAACAAATGATAATCCTTATCGTAAACCAGCGAACTGTATAAAATGTTAGCCTTCACATTTAGCAGAAATATACAGTAAACCCTAACTCACTGATACTAACCAGTGACATAATGGGATTTGGGAGTTGATGACTTGCCATTTTAGTTCAAGTTTTTGGACCTCAAAAAACCTTTTTAATTTGCCATAAACAACATATATATACTAGTAAAACTGCCATTTCTTTTTCATTTTAATTTCTGTACTAAGGCATAGTTATATGGCGATAAACCCACCAATAAAAGAAAACTAAAAATAAATCGTAGCCAATAAATGATTATCCGTTATTTACGAGTTTAATTTACCACACACACATATATATAATACTCTATTTATAATAAAGAATCAAGATTCAAAGCTACACTCACTATCGGCATGCACAGGGCATTTCATTACCAAAAATAACGCGTCAACACTCTCATGCAGCCGACAAGCCCTTTCTACACCAAATACGTTTGCAAATTCTCCTACTCCTTTATAATTAATATTCATATTGTTTTTTTCTTTATTCATTTGACTGTGATATGGTTGAAAGTTAACAATGATGTTGAAATTGGAAGAAAGTGACTTGAATATGAACATACGAGAGATACAGAGACTGAAAATAACGTGATATTCGTTGCTCTTTAATAGACAAAACAGAAGTCGGTGGTCACTTTCGTTAGAAAAATTAAAAGACCTTGTTTGTCAAAAGTTGAAAATCACCAGACATTTGGCTTTTGATGCTCTACTTTTCCTATAGGCAAATTATATATACATGTATAGCAGATTCCAAAGAGAATCTAAAAAACTTGAAAAAGTAGTTAATAAGACGGCATTAACTAATAACAAGTTATTGGATATGTCAAAAGGATTGAGTGGATAATGGTTCTTTGGGGCTATGGCTTTTCCACTATAACTAATATAACTGTACCAACAGTGTCACCCCGTCGAAAGAATATTCCTCAGCCTCAAGAATACATGTGTACACTCTCCATTTTATTGTAGGGACTGAAGCGTTGTATGCTTTGCCGAAAGGACTCTTTACCTAAAGCACCCAGAATATGTCAAGTTGTCTTCCCTTATATCCCTTCACCTTTTTTTCTTTTTTTTTTCATACGTATGTCTGTTTGCTAATGAACCATTGAGAGTACTTTACTGCAATTTGCTAATGAACCATTGAGAGTACTTTACTGCAATTAGCTTTGGTTTTTTATTTTGATCCATTTATGGAGATTTTAATATCTGAAAGTGTCAGATTCAGACTCAACTGCACTCATGTTTTGAGTCATTAAATTTAAGTTGGATATCAAATTTAAATATTCACTAAATGAAAACGAATTGGCATTTCCTTTTCTAACATTTTGATGAGATAATAGTTTATTGTGGGTTACTTGGTTCCTATATTCTTTCACTTTTTGAATTAATGGAGGTGATTTTATAGTCATGAAACCAGTTTGATTACTACTTGATTGAATTGATAGTGACACGAAGTTTTTTAAGAAATAGTAGTAAACTATAAAACATATACATTGCTATTCTTTCAAAAGAGTCAATCCATAATTTTAATTACAAAATAGTTCTTTGAACACTTAAAAATGATTGATAATTATTTATTTTATTAATTAAGATATAAAAATGTTCAACTAAGATATGTTTTCCACTATATTATTTTTAGGTTATTCTCTCACATTTTAAATGATATATGAAAATATTGAAAACATCAAGATTAGATCTTATTATATTTATATAGAAGACTACCACAAGAAGATATAAGTTGTTTTTAGAGAAAGTAAATAGACTATATGGATAATTCACAAATATCCACATAATATTTTTATTATTTGAATTTAAATTAAGAGGTCTAAATAATTTATTAATTAGTCAAATATATTTTTTTGGGAAACTTACTATAGTCCAATCACAAACACAGTGAAAAATAACTTTTATAATTTTCTGATCAAATAAAATAGTATGAATCATAAATAAAAAGGTTGAGACGTACATAATTCAAATTCTTGTATAAATTTTTTTCTTGAACCATTAACCACAAGCTACTAACATGTCCAACCTTTAACTGTAGAGAAAAATAATAGATTTTCTTTCTTCATAAAATTCAACTTTCTAATTATATATAAAGTCTAACACTAACACTAATTATAATTTTAATAAAATCAAATATCTAATATTTGATTCTTAAATCTCTCAAACTTTATAATTAAGTTTAACTTAATGTAGATTAATTTTCTCTTTTTAATTGCTCTTTTATATGTGACCTATTGAGTTTTAACATGTTGTCAACGATTATAAATTATAACTATAATTTATAACTAAAATGAAAAAATTAAAACTTTTTTTAATTTGTCTTTAAACAATTTATTACTATAGATTAAGATTGATGTCTAGCAACTTATCATAACTATTCAAATATTAGAAATATCAAAATAGTTTGATTCAACTTGTCCATAGTTAAGCTATATAATTTAATTTTTTCACCATCCAATATTCCAATTAGACATAGATTATGAATTTAGATTCTACTCTTTTAAATTCAATTAGGTTCATTCTTTTTAATTAATCATTGATTTATAATTAATATTTGAAAATAATTTTTAAAACTCAATTCATTCTGACCAGATAATTTTTTAAATCGCTACTAATCAAGAACATTGAAACATTTTTTCTAATTACTTTAAAGTAACGATTTCTTTGTTAATTTACTCAACTATCTCTATATGATTTATACTATATCCAAGTAATATCGACCGAGTTATCTTAATAGAATAAGTCATAAATAACATCAAAATATAATAGTTTTTAGGTGAGATACTTTGATAATCTTAAGTATAAGAATCAATTATATAACTATGATAATAAGAAAATTCACAAATTCATAAGTAATATCTATTTGGGATCCTCATAATTGAGTTAGATCTGTTTATTAATTATTTCTAATAGACACTCACATATTTATTTAAGTATCTTCACATTTTAATTTATGAGATCAATTACGTTTTTTAAGAAAGAAACATAATGTGTGCTAGTTTTAAATTTTTATCAAGATATTATCTTGATTAAATTACAAATATAAACGATTTAAGAATAATACATAAATACAAATTGAACTTCAAAATTATGATTTCATCGTAATTTCAATTATAATGTAATTATTTCAAAAATTTACCATTAATGTTAAAATATCAAATATAATTAACAAAATATATTAAGAAAAATAGTACATTTAATTAATTATATATGTTGCAAAATCAACAATCAAATGTAAGTTGCATTCTAATAATATTTTCTTTGTATGTTCAATTACTAAAACACTTTACTTTTGTATTAAGTAATAGAACTGATTAGTTAGAGTAATATGCAATTAGCTGCATTAATTATTAGAAGTTATAATGCGTCATCCAAGTATGTGATGATTAGAACTTCATTAGCTCTCATCGCTTGTAGAGGTAGAAAAGGCAAGTAGATGTGTACTTATGAATGGCGGTGGCCGAAAAAGAAAGGAAAAGAAAGCTACTTTCACATATGAAATAGAGAAAAAAAAAAAAAGGAATTGACTAACCATGACCAATGAACATCAATAAAGCATGCAACATTGGTCTCGTTTTCACAGGAATATTTCCTTCAACTTGCTTCATTGTCGTTGAAAGGAGAGATGGCTTCCTGTGCAAGAAATTTACTCAAAGTCAACATTAAAGACCGAAATAGAAAATTCCACTTTCAGTTAAAATTTAATTACATATCCGAATATTCTTTGAAAAGAACAAAACATCATTTTCTGTTTTAAAGGCAAAAAAAATAAAAATCTACTTCCGAAATATCGAAGTCAATTAAGAATCTACGCTTTTGGGAAGAAAAACCATTTACTTGATACCGTGTGGTCCTCACAATAGAAAGTAGAAATTTCCCTTGATGAAAGAAATGTCTGCCTTATCTCCTCAAAACTTAATTTAGTGTATCTTTGAAAGCTAATTAAATAGTTTCTATTACTCAACGAAAGCTTAACTGGAAGTCTTCTCGTCCCAATAAATGCATGCCATAAGGAATGTTTTTGTAAAATAAAATTATTTTCTTATATCTAATGTAAAAAGATTATATTTTTTTTTTCAAAAGAGTTAAATTGGTTGGCTCCTACTTTACTAGTTCTCTATACAAACGGAGCTGGCTTAGATGCATGTAACAGATATAGTTTGGTGTGGGGTTTGGTAGACGCAGCAGCAGTCATAAGCGTTGGAAAAATAGCATCATATATATCCAAGTGAGGCAGGAGGTGGACTTGATCAGTTAAAAGAAAAGGATATGCGTGGTGGGATCAGGTGTTCCTTAAGGTAGGAGAGACAACAGCTGACCTGAAAGAGTTATACATAGACTGGTGCATGAGTAGGTTAAAATGGGCATATCATAGAACACACACCCACAATGCCAAAAAGGTTTATTATCATCATAAACCAAGGATAGTGGAGGGAGAAAGAAATGGGTCAATTATATCCTTGTAGGATTTCCACCAGTTCATAAGTGGAACTCAAATTGTGTCATTAGCACAAATGTGGGACCAGACCAGCAGATCATGCATATGGTTAACCCCAGGAACGCAGGAAGGCTCAGCCATTTGCTTCCAGCTTCCCACTTAGACAATATTTATGATTCTGATACTTATCAAGCTTCTACTTCAGTGAGGTAGAGAGATTGAAAATAAGCTATAAGAATGGTTTCAATTATTCGACTTTTCTTTGCCAGTGACTTGGCAAATCCTGAGAAGAAAGCTAAGATCGAAGGCGAAAGCATTATAAAGAAAAGGGAAATGATTGTAAAAGCCTCCCAAAGAAACATAAACTAGTGCAACACATCTTTTCGAATAAAAAGCTAAGCATAACAATCCTTACATTTCTATATAAGTACACAATAGAATCGCAGTGAATGGACGGATAATCGTCATATTTGGTGAAACAAGAAGGCCAAGTGCCTCTTAATCCAAACTGCTTGGGCGTTGCTCTCACAAAACATCTGAGTTCCGATGGTACATCCATCATACATAGTACCTAAAGCTTTGGGCAAGTCAATTTGTCCACGACCTTTAGCATGTGTCGGGTTATAGTTGGCTTATTTTGATGAAAAGGAAATTGTACATGACCACTAATAATGTGGTTTTCTTTCGCAAAGCCATCACCCACCAGAAAAATGGCACATATCTATGCCTATCGCTTGGTCCCTGGGGAGTTCACGTGTCAGATACGGGTATCTCCTCAAGTTTATCCTATCCAAACGAGTACCAACAAAGGAAAGGACTCTGGCAATCGTTTCTCGGAAAATTAGTTGAAACTTGAAATTAATTTTATAGTCCACTGCACGGCCGACTGACATGCATGTTCCAGAGACGAGGACATATCTGCAATTTTGATTATACTAATGGGTAAAGCAATACTGTCCTAGGATTGTTAACATGATTTTTTGTACTTAGTAAGTGATAAATTATGTGATCATTATTTATAATATAATAATTACTAACACTCACTAATCATTGGTTATGAATTTTTTAAGATATGATTACAAAAAAAGTCAAACTTTCATCAAAATTTTAATTATAATCTGAACTTTAAAAAGTAATAACAAAATGTTTAAATTTTCATTTTTTTTCAATTTCTAGACCAAATTTCAAAAAATATGAACTTTAAAAAGTAGTAGCAAAATGTTTAAATTTTCATTTTTTTTTCAATTTCTAGACCAAATTTCAAAAAATAGTAATAAAATGCTTAAACTTTATCAATTTTCTTAAATTCTAGCTCAACATTACCTGTTCTTCTCCCTTAGCCCTTTATTTTCTGTTTGTTCTTTTGAAGTTTTAAAATACACTCACATTATAACGTACTGCATTAGTAAGTTCTTTGTTTTAGTTTGTTCTCCTGATGCCTTCAGTGTCAGGACGTCAAGATTGTATAATCTGAAAATCGAAAGGTGAGAGTGTCAAGAAAGCAAACTAAAATCAAAGCGTAAGGTGTCAAGGCTACACAATCTAATTTAGGTCATTTTAAAACAATATTGTCGTTTTAATTATGTGATTAAACGACTTCGTTTCATTAATCTTCATTTATTGTATTAATTTTGGTTGATGTGTATTAATAGTTAAGATTTCTGAAACACGTGACAAGTTATGTTAATAAACTTAACGGAAACACTAACGTCAGGTTAGAATTGAAAAAAAAAAGAAAGTTTGAGTATTTTATTGCTACTTTTTGAAATTCGAGCTAGAATTGAAAAAAATTGAAAGTTTGAGCATTTTATTGTTACTTTTTAAAGGTTGGGCCACAATTAAAAAATTAACAAATTTTGAGTTTTTTTAATAATTAACCCATTTTTTTAAATATCAATATTAACTTAGTAATTTTCGGATAATATGTCAACAATATTGAAATGTATTATTGGAGTTTACATGTTATTTGATTAGAACTTATTTGACTAGTAAATATTTCCTTGCATTAGATAAAATGAACAATATCTTCACTTTACTTACATATATATACAATGTTTTTACAATATATACAATTTGGATGGTTTGAAATTTCTTGTTTAAAGAAATATATTATTTCTAAAATTGAATTTTATTTTTAAGCTAATAAAGATTCTTACTTACTTTAATTTAATAAAAAATTATCATCACAAGTAAATTTATTATAAATGATACGGAGATTGCAAAATTTATCTTTTATTGTGGTATATATTTTTTTATATGAAACGTTAGTAATACATAATTTTAATATTGAATGCGCAAATTAAAAGTTTACAAGTCTGCTGTAAATCATATGAGATTAAATTGAAATATAATGACCAAAAATAAATGTAATAATACGTTAAATGTGTTTCTAATTTACCTAAATTTCATTTATATTTTAATGAGAAAACGTAAAAACACTTGTAGATTTGCCATTAAACTTGTGTCAAGCACTAACCTAAGATACCCAACTTTAGTTTCTTTACGGAACTTATTCTTGTAGCGCAAAAATGGTGGTGGGAAAGCAAATGAGAGAAGAAAAACAAGAAATATTAATTACAATTGCACCTCTTCAAGTTATGGGGTGAAAGCTGATTAGGTGCATTGGGAAGAGAGGTTAATAAAGGGCAAGGTCGGGAGCCGGTAGGGCTACGTGTATGAGTCATTACTGCATCAAAAAGATGGAGCAGTCATCCCCCACCATTGCTCTTAACGTTTCAATGTCTCATTTTGTTCAGCAAACTTACAAATTACATGAGCAAAGATGAATCAACAAATTCAATACAGACCCATCATAGTTCATGCACCAAAAATACTTGTATCAGATGCTCAGTTTTAACATTTAATTCAGCATATATAAGCCCATAATACAGTGCTTGCACGGTCAGGTTAAAACCATGCAAGACATAGCATACCTTCTTCAAAGAAAGCTAAATGTCAATGTCAAGTAAGGAAAACCAAGCAGAGGTTTGAGTTTGAGGCAGAAGAGAGGATAACCAATGGCCCACTCCATCTAAGAAACCATCGGATCTTAATCACGTAAAGAAAATCAAGGAAGTAATGAACTAGTGTTTTTGGAATATTAGAGTCATTTGCAATTAAAAGTTTTATGATTGAAGGGAGTACCGGAATTTATCTACGATTTAGCCATAAGCTTTATGGTCTTGACTTTCAGGCACCGTATATAAACGGACATATAACTGCTATTTAGGCTACTAAAAAGTAACAATGGTTGGCTTACACTACATATGACGTAAATGGATGGTAAAGAGTTTAATTAACGAAGAAGAAGGTGCAAAAGGTTCATTAGGGAAAATCAATGCATGGAAATTAAAGAAGGTAAAGTGGCGGAAAGGAGAGGGTAGGGAGTGGGACAGCAAGTTTGATGGAGCAGGGATTGGAGAATGTGGGGAAACGAAGGAAGGAAGTTTTGTTTGTTATATGGTGTAATGAAAATATTTAGTGTTTCCTATGCATACAACAAGTATGTCTTGTAATAAAAAGCTTGTTGAGGGTACATATAACATGGGTCCTCAGACACCGTCTGTCCCCTCATCCCCTCTTTATCTACTCTGCTCACCTCTTTTACTTGTCGTCTTCCACTTTTATTCTGATAAGGCCAATATTTTAAGTAGCATTGTTAAATTCATCAATCTCTGCAAGGAAAAATGGTACAACTTTGATCAGTTAGTACAGAAATTTCGACGAAAGATCCAGTTATAAAGTTAAATTTTTATATTTTAATAATTCAGAGTTGGTTCACCGTATATAAGTTTGATTGTCAGTCAAGAAGAAAGTTCAATAAACATGGGTTCACAATGTGGTTTGAGCCAATTCATTAAAAAAGAAAAGGGTCATCATACTCTTATTATACCAATATAATCAAATAAACATGTTTCACGGAGCAGTATATTACTGTATTTGAAGCCACATTTCTCAGTTATTTTAAACAATCTATGGCTAACATGCAAATGCAAAAGAGAAGGCCACCGAAAAGAAGAAAAAGGAAGGAAGCCGCCTGCATAAAGAAGGAAAACATGAAGTATCATGCAAGGACTTAAAACACAACTCTTGATAAAACTATTATTACTCACCGGAATACATTTCTCCTTACAGACAAGCCAATTCCAAAATTGACCTTGATTGCTAGTTTATTATGAACCAAAGAAATCAATATAATCCCATGATTAACTTGGAAAACTTTTCTGTTTTCAGTTAGAAGACTCGAACGTGACAGTTAGTTATACACAATGTGAAATTAGAGCTTAATTAGAACATTTAAGTTTAGCCTCGTCTTTCCAAGCAAATGGGTGAGTGGAATTCAAGAAAAATCTAATTGGGTGACGAGTTTGCTAAGCAACAAGTGGAGGTGAGGCGAAAGACTGCGTCACTGTCCTTAAAAGTATGGACTACAGGGTATGGAATTTTTACGCGTGCTAATATGTACGCTGGTGCTCTCTGGTTATATATATGCACGAATCCACTCCCAAAACTTTGTCAAGCTCTGGTGGGTCACTTGAACAAATTTAAGATAAGCTCTTGGTTCGTGATACAGAGAGGGACAGAGAAAGATGGAGATGGCAATGAAACAATCCAAATTCAAGAGAATTTGTGTGTTTTGTGGAAGTAGTCCAGGAAAAAAGAACAGCTACAAAGAGGCTGCTGTTGAGCTCGGAAGAGAACTGGTATGAATGCTTCTCTATTTCTGGCTGCTGGCTTTTATATTTGATTTAAATCTCTGTTTCTCTTCTTCCAATTCTCTAATTTCCGTAAAAGTTTCAGTTTTCCTTTCTTTCTAGCAGTTGTTAAACTTCTTTCAGTGCTCCTTTAATGTCTATACTGTCGCTAGAACTTGTATTTTCGTTTTGCCTTCCTGCTCCAGTTCCTGTGTTTTGGCTCTGTTTGGGCTCTGTTTCAGTTATTGATTTCTGAGTCGTCCGAGTTGTTTCTGGTTCTGTTATTTCTTTATTGCCTTCTTTTACTAAGCTTTTTTCGTTATAAAATCCGTAATTGATGATCCCATTCATGGGTCTTATTACATTGCATACGTGGGTTCTAGGAATTGGAACTCATAGTTGAAGAATTTGATGAACAACTCCATCTGCTTTCAGTATTCAACTCCAAACTTGGTTTCAATATTCAACAAATGTCATTTCTCTGTCCCTGAGATGCATTTGACATCAAATCCATTGCAAAGAGTGAATACGTGAAAGTTCTAGTGTTTCAATAAATTGGCATTTTGTGCATCATGGTTCATTTCCTTGTCCATGCTTTTAAGGTAAATGTTCGTTCATGGCTACGCAAATTAAAAACTGTTTGACAGAAGAGTGCTAATTTTTCTTCAAGGTGTCGAGAAATATTGACCTTGTATATGGTGGAGGTAGTGTTGGATTGATGGGGTCGGTTTCTCAAGCTGTTTATGATGGCGGCCGCCATGTGATTGGGTACGACATCTATGATTTCCATTTCTAAGCTTCTTTATTTTGTCGTTTTGACAATTGACTAGGAAGAGAATTTTTATCTTCTTCCCAGTGACCAACTTTTATCTTGGTTTTGTCTGCAGAATTATTCCCAAGACACTCATGCCCAGAGAGGTATGCTTCTTCTTACGCCTATCAATCACTCTTACAAAAAATAAAATGAAATAAAATAAAATAAAATATATTTTTAACCTTGTTTTATTTATTTATTTAAATTTTTATAAGAGCTTAAAAATAAACAAAAATAGTAACGACCTGTCAATCACTAAGAGCTTCTTATTGTACCATTTCTAATATGAACATACGCATCAAGCTTGAGACGTGTGTGTTTGTGTCTCTGAGGACATGTGCGAGACAGAGATTGATAGATAACTATTTGCTTCTTTCTAAAATAGTTCCCTTCTTTTTCTTGGCCGTTTCCTTTTCTCAAATCTTCTATGATAGCTAATTTTATACATTATTTTCTACCCTTCCTTTGCTAGCTTGAAAAGAGTTGGATTTTATTAACTTCTAAGTTGGACCTTCTACCATGGTTTTTGCATCTGGGTTTTCAACTTTTTGTTCCTCTCTGGTACGTTTTATACACCCACTTGCTAAGATTCTTATGATAAGTCAGATATTTCAGGTCACAGTCTTTTTGTTTTCCTTGTATATTGCAGTTGTTAAAAGTAACGCATTAGGATCATAAGCTGTGGATATTGTCGCTTTTCTGTTTGTAATATAGTCATCTTTCTTCTTTCTTTTTTCTTTTTTTATGACTTTCGTTTGAGCCCACCACTCCTGCTACCCTCATCATTGCTTCTCTGCTTCTCTCTCTCTCTCTCTCTCTCTCTCTCTCTGAGTGTGTGTGTGTGTGTGGAAGGCACTGTCCCTAAAGGACTTGGTGTCTCTTGTGCATTGTTTTGTATTGACCTCGGACCTTGGGCACTGTAATTTGCAGATAACGGGAGAAACAGTAGGGGAAGTGAAGGCAGTTGCTGATATGCACCAAAGGAAGGCTGAGATGGCTAGACAGTCTGATGCCTTCATTGCACTACCAGGTTGGTCAATATGAACTGGGATTTTCTTTCTACCCTTACAATAGTGAGCTCTTCAGTCTGAAACTTGATGCTTGAAGACCAAAAGAAGTTTAAAATGGTTTAGAGATGACAAACAATCCCCTAGCTTCACCATGAGAGAATATTGAACAATCATCTGGGAAACATTTGCCATGTATAAATATAGAGATGCTTACCACTCAAACAAGTACGTACATTTCCAAGTTACATGGGAATTGGGAAGTGGTTTAGGTTAACGTGCGGTTCTCATATGTCTTACCCGTTTGGGTCAGAAACGTGTATCATGTGAACTTACGCTGAAACGGCATAAGTCAGCCAATAAGAGCACCTGCTTTATTCTACAACTACTAAGGACTTGTAGACAAAATCTGAGAGAAAAATGAAAACTCAAAAGGACTTCCTGGGATTGAACATCACCAGAATATCCCCGATTAGGGAGTAACCCTTGAAACCCTAGCCACTGGTCTTCATCCTCTGACACTGAAGATTAGGCTTCTGAGTAGTCCTCCTTTCATGAGTGGTCCATTATATATGATACCAGTCCTTTGTCATGTGATACTCGATCATAACCATATATTTTCCACATTAAAGTCAACTGGAACACAGAGAGATCGCATTCTACAATATGGTTTCAGCAGGGATGAGTAAATATATATTTTTTAAATAGGTTAGTAGGGCTGCAATAGCAGTGTGGCCAGCCCAATTGCATATGCTTTGTCAAATTGAACCTCAAGGCCCAAGCGATTCTTGGTTATGGTGACCTTTAGAGAAGAAAGAAAAATCTTAACTAGAACTAATTGTGTATGCAGGTGGCTATGGGACCCTGGAAGAGCTCCTTGAAGTTATAACTTGGGCCCAACTTGGCATCCATGACAAGCCAGTAAAGAACGTTTATCCTTCTCCTCCCACATTTGCAAATACGCAAATGGTTAATCAGTTTGATTATTTGCAGGTGGGATTGCTGAATGTGGATGGATATTACAACGCACTGTTGTCGTTCATTGACAAAGCAATAGAGGAAGGTTTTATCAAGCCAAGTGCACGCCATATCATTGTATCAGCTCCTACCCCAAGAGAGCTGGTGAAGAAAATGGAGGTAGGTGTACATAAACAGCCTGTTTCTTCCTTGCCCTTTCAACTCTCAAGTTTATGACAAACGTTAAAATGTTTTGGATTCAGGAGTATTCTCCAAAGCATGAAATTGTTGCTTCAAAGCTGAGCTGGGAAACTGAGCAGTTAGATTACTCACCAAAAAAGTTCTCAAGGTGAAGAAGAGGAGGCCAAATTCAACGGACTAATGTTAGATGACCAAATTGTTCTTTTTTTTTTTTGGTCGTCCAATCCCCATCATTAATGTGAACTAGACAGATTAACATCAAAATTGGAAGCTCTTTGACTATTCTCTTCAATGCCAACGTTTGGTTCTTTCTTGCTCTTTTTGTTTCCTAAGTTCTCATCAACAAGGAGAGGAAAGTTGGAACAAGCATTCTTATCCCTGTTTCTGTTCTAACGTAGATGGTCAGCCATCTTCCAATAGAGTATGAGAATAAAATCATGGTCCTCCAATTCTGATGTGTATTCCCTTTTGCTATTCGTGTACAGCTAATTGTTTTTACAATTTCTAAATACTTCTGACCTAATGTGTCTGAAAATGGCTCATCAATATAGTGAGCTCATGATGATAGAAAACAACTTAATTGATATAATTTAAGACTAAAAGTTGAAGACTAGGATCTGCCGTTTATAACGTTTTATAGGCCTCGGCTAAAGTTAAAAAAAAGGTCCAAAAAATTAAGAATATATAAACATGTAAATTTTAAAAGCATAATTTTATTATTAAAATTTAATATACATACATAAGTGACCCAATTTATAAATCCACATATTTAACAAAATATTAAATGATCATAAAGTCAGCTAATAATATCTTGCAAATGTCAAAAATAATAAAATCATTAAAAATAGTAACATTAACAACAAAATAGCAGTAGCAACAATTGAACATCAATATTAAACAGTAAAGCATTAAGAGAATTGCATTAATAAACACACAGATGATCATAATTTATGAAAAACAAATTTCTCTATACATTTCTAGATGCAAAATCATTAATAATATTACCAAAATCGATATTATCCAACATATCCTTTCTGATACATAAAATAGCTAAATCATTCTACCTTTCTTGTGATATTGATGACCTCAAATAAGTTTTTAATAATTTTAACTTTGAAAAAATTCTCTCAGCTGATGTTACCATCATAGGTATTGTTAGTTGAATTCAAAAAGCAATTAAAGCATTTGGATAAAAATCTGCAACTTTAACAAATTCTAAAAATTTTAACTGATGACATTAACTAATTTGGCAAAGTCATTTGCAATATTTTTAATTCAGAAAAAAGATAATCTAAATCGACATATGATACATTATTATTAGAAAAAGTTCTTGTAAAATTAGTTTCTTAATTTGTTATCATCCAACGACTTCAATTTCTTTGAATCAAATAAGAATTCAAAAATATTTTCAAATTTCGTTAATTGTTCAAATATATTCTTTAATGAAGCAATTGCCATATCCACTGTTGGACCAATGGTGGTTGACAAATTGATTTCTACTTATGTTTTGATAATAACAAATTGTATAGAATTGGTTAAG
>JANKYE010000224.1:7707111-7718405 GCA_032467995.1 Erythroxylum dillonii
TTCTGTTTGGAACATTTCATATGGCCGACAGTGATAATAAACCAAAAACCTGATCCTGAGGAACATGGGATGGAAGCAGGAGCTGTGTGGACATTATGAATCCCTTGTCCTAAACGGAAGCTCTGTTCAGAGTTAGGGGGAGGATTAAAGTGAAGTGAATACATATTTATGAGGATTAAAAGGTCTCATCAATTTTCACACTGATCAAGGACATAAAACCTTAGTGGAGAACAAGGTTTCAGGCATTACAGAAATTTTCCTGAAAAAAGAAATACCATCTGAAGTGTTCTGCGAAATCAAAGGACAGCATATAAAATTCTTAGTGGAGAACGATTGCACGAAGCCAGCAGAGCTTTATCTGAAGCACAGTCAGATGCTAATCTGTGAACCTCAACAAAAGAAGGGGGAAAGTGAGTAAATATTGGAGTGCAGCTGATAATATTAGTACGAAAATAAGGAATATAAATGGATTCAGTTTTCAACAACGTTAATCAATAATCAGTACGAAAGAACAGTGAGTAGCATATAGTGGATCACAGTTTTTCGCCTCTCACTAGTGGAATGGGAGTAGTCAAACATGGAATTCATTCGGACATGAATCCCTGGAATTTCACGCCAAACATGAAAAGTTTGATATTGGAGACAGACACCTTTTTCTTCTATTCTATATGTTATAATTGCATGAAAGATTGTGGAATAGCCAACCGATTATTGCAGAGAGTAAATTTTAGGTTAGATCCTACTCTAGAAACAAACTAATTTAAGTTGGATGAAATGACTAACCCCAGTCGATTCTGTGCACAAACGTATCTTTTTAGTGGAGCTCATGATTACAAAGATATCCATCTTCGATCAGCAATTACTAAATTTTGGAACGATTTCCTCTGTTTCCAATCCGTTGGGGGTGTTGTAACTGTTCTGTTTAATTTTTCATATACAAATGCGCAGATAAATTTTAAAACTTAATAAATAATGGACCGGGCTCGGGCTGTTTTTAACCTAGCCTGATTTGGCCTCAGACTACGGTGGTCTGTGACATAACAGACTGAAGTAAACCGCCCGTGATTCAGTGACGAGCCAGCTAGCTTATCTGACTTACTATATATTTAAAAAAAAAAAACTGTAAAAATGATATTTTTAAAGTAACGATCAAGTCACGGAGTAAACTAACTCCAGTCATTTCAGGTCAAAATCAAATCAACCCTTTTTACACATCTTACCTGAAGGGTTTGAAAACACACAATCCAATTTCCAAGAGACCATTGACATCAGGTTGGAGCTCTGCATGAGCCACGCTTTACACGTGGTTGCAGATAGTTGATCATACAATATTACAATTAGACCACTCCCTCAGCTTATATAGACTTGTACATGATTTGATAAAAGGATTTCACTTGATACTATTTTCTTGTACATTTAAATATAAGATTCAATCGTCATACATGATTCCTTTATACATCATAGAATTCCTTTATACTCAAATTCCTATTTCTCAAAGCAGAGCGGTTGATACTACGTAAGGAAACCAACGTCGATGCTAGAAGCCAAAGTAAAAGTGCCTGAGACTACAACAGCTAAACGAAAGGGAAAATTAGAACCTCCACTATAATAAGCCTGAGTGACAATAACAAATATTGAACGCACAACCTACCGTCCAACCCAATCTTTAGAAAAGGAATTTTACTGTACACACATCTGCTGCTACACCTTTCAAATCAAAATTGAGGCGTCTGGCTATAGGAACCAAATCTTAGGTTCAGCCAAACTATGTACGGACCCAAACCCACTTTCAGTCTAGAACTGCAACGTCCTGATCAACCCGCCAATAGTTTGCATCATTGAACTCTTTCATTCCCGTCCCACCATCATCGGAATTCTCCTTTTCTGGCAACTTAGGGATAATATTTCTCTTCAAAGGCCCTGCTTCGTCAACAGTCCCCTCTTTAAGTGCCTGCTCCATTGCCTTTCCAGTGCCTTCTAGCTCAACGCCAACAAACTCAACATCCTCTTCAAACAATGAGGTTACTGTTGCAGATCCCTGAGTTGAATCACTGCTCTTCGACCCTTCACTTGAATCCTTGGATTGCAATAAGCCATTTGCTAGTGTGGAATCTCTGCTTGATGGCGATCTAACCTCAGTTGTCAGAGCATCTGCTTGGCTGGAAAGATTACCACCGGAGTTATCAGGAGTTTCAAATGGATTCACACTAGATCCACCCACGTGCAAATTGGATGTTTCTCCCCATCCAACCCATTCAGGCAAAGGCCTGTCTCCAAATAAATCGTCATCGCCTGCCGCCTCAAATCTGAAGAATCCTATGTCATTTAAAACACTTCCTGTATCATTTGGTGGAATGGGTGCACTCCCAATAAATCCACCAATTACATTTGTGTTGGAAGTGGATGTACCATCCATGGCCGCTTCGCTCTCTGTCAACTGATCATCTTCTCCAACCATCACCTCATCATCACTGCTATTACCACCATTAGCATTTCCATTCAAGTTTATCTCATCCATCATCTGTGCAGACGAAGAACTCACAGGTGCAATACCAATTCTGTCATCTTGGAATGCAAACCAGTTCGAGTTTGTAAACAAACTGCTGCATTAAAATTAAACAAAGAAACTTGCAAGTTTAATCCCGATATATGAACTTGAGGTCAAAAATTTTTCATTAAAAATGCACATCATTTAGTTTTCTATAAACTCTGACATCATTTGGAAGGCAGAAGGCAATATCTCAGATTCAAAACCCACACTGACAACAAACCCATCACATCTTAGTAAAATCTTCACAAAGTTACAAGCACAATTAGCATCTAGTAAGCTGTCCCTATACATAAATGACTACAACTCACTACAACTCAACTATCGAAGTAAATTGAAATGTTCAAGTTGACTCACAAAAGCTAAAAGCAGAACTGTGTCAACAGATAATAGTTAACTCACCTCTCCTTGTCCTCTCCGAGCCTAAGAGATGATATGACAACTTCAGCAGATTCATCATCGAAGTAAACATCCTGCATACCAAGAACAAAACATAGGATCATGCAGCACTTCAAGAGTCATCTTAATCCAATAATTCCCATTTAACATCCGTCTTGGAGAGCAGTGTAACAACGTCAATCTTGCTATAGACAAGCCTTCCTTTTAAATAATAAAATCTATACATCAATATGTATATTAAAGTTGGAGCAATAAGAAGAATACTTTCTAATTTTCCAACTTAGAAGAGTTTGAGATAAATAGAAAAGAACACTTTATGACTACAAACTATATTTAATTAATTGATAACTCTTCAAGATTTATGATAAGGGCTTGACTCCTCAACCGTATGTTAATTAAATAAAAAATGAATAGAAACTGATCTCTTCTATAGAAGTGAAAGAAAAAAATAAAACTTAAAATGAGTACGTTGAAATCTATGTAAGAACTTTTATTTTCTCAATGTTTATTATCCTTCAAATTAAATTTGAGGATATATTTTGATATGAAAACATCAAAGATATCTTTACAAGAAGTTAAAATAAGTTATTGTTTGTAATTTGAAGAAGATTTATAGTGTTAAGAACATCAAACAAATTAAATGTTTATCATGTTTAAGAGCTGACCTAACATTTTATATAAACTACTCAAATTACACAGAAACTATTGACTAGTGCCAATAAAAGGATAAAACATATAGAACAGTTACCTCATCATCTCTATCAAGGCCTCTATTATCCTGCAAACAGGACAAACAATTGCATAAACATAAATGATGGTACAATTAAAAGAAAGAAGACAATGTAAAGAATCTAACAACCAATACATGTGAAGTCATTCTATACCCTTTCAGTTTCTTCATTCTCATATATTTTGTATCGAAAAGCTTGGTTCAATTCATTTGCTAGAGCTGCAACATCATAATCTATGTCATGAATGCCATCATCATTGCTATCCCGAGCTCTGTCCTGCAAGACTGTTGGGCGGCTGTGCAAGACAATAATACATAAAAGGTTAATATTTCAAAATCATGACAACATTAGAATAACAAAAGAAATTCCCAAAGATGTGTAAGAAATCTTGCACTTTTACATAAATTCAATTTAAATTGGAAATCTAAATATTTTTAACCATGTCAATGCAAACATTATTCGTAAGAAAACCAACCAATAGAATACAAAGCTAGAAAATTTTCACAACAGAGCCAAGGAAAAGGAAGATTTAATGTAAAAACTCAGTGATGACCTATTTCAACCTCAATCAACAGTAACATCATTATATCTCATTTTGAACATTGCATCCACAACAAGGAAACGATGTTCTGTTTATTCACTAAACCTGGTATGCAGCGAGCCACATGAACAACCACAGATATATAAGATAAATGGAAGATAAAACTTTAACCAAACTCTGCACTGGAACACTTCTTGACAGACATCAAATATATCATACCCGCAAGCCCATCGATAGACATTTTCAATCACATTACGCTCCTGCAAAACACTGGCTTGCCACTCCTTCCATTCATTATTTTCCTGGATGTAAAGCAATAAATCAACTAACTTAGCAAGAGCATCAAATAAAACAAAATTTAATGACAGCGATATCTAAACATCATTTTCGTTGCAAATTATCCTGAACAATGAATATGAGATATAAAGCTAAATGTTTACCTGTAAATACTTCTGAATGTGAATATTGCTGTTAGCCAACTGAACAAGTTTATTAGAAATGCGTGTAATGTGTCCAATATTTCCTGCTCGTGGCGCCTGCTTTCCAGTGGCCGGTGAAGTTGGCTGCACATCATATGCAAAGTCAATGAGCAATGAAGGAAAACACTACTAAAGTCTACCGATTAGATACATTGAACTCCACAAGAGGGAGAAGACATGGCCCAATAGCTAAATAGAAGATCTTCAAATAAAGAACCTCATGTGCTTCTTCACAAGAAGTTGAACAGATTATGAACACATTAGCGTCTGTTTACCTGATTAGCATTGTCGGAAATGGTAGGGTTTGTTTCTATTTGTAGAAATCTCCCCATCAGATCACAATCTCGAAGAAGATGGTCAACCACGTAATCGCATCCAGTTTCCAAATATGACAGTATTATACTTTCTACATGGTGATGCAATGCATTGTTGTATGGGTAGCTGCATCAATTTAGAAGAATACAATTATGCACAATTCATGAAAGATGATTAAGCATCTTTCGCCTGGAGATATATCAGTGATAAAGATATAGGATACAGACTTACTCAAAGAAGAGATCAAGGACCCTTTTAATGATTCCAGAGCTGACCAACTCCTTTTCAGTAGCTTCATTTCCAATTTCCAATAGCACCGCAATAAACTCAACAATCTACAAATAATGCAGGATCTGTTAGGACCTAAAAAATATCTTAAACTTGAAACCCATAATTATACAGTATATAGAAGTTTATAGATTTAATAACGGCCAAAAATTTTACTACACAATGATTTTTACTTTCAAAAACCTAGATACTTTCTATAAAATCAATCTTAGCACGAAGGAATAAACTGACCTTAAGGCGATGCTTTCCAAGTGGAGGCTTCAACTCCCCGTATGTTGTAGGCAAAATCTTCTCATCAGAGGACACAGTCAAGAGCATAAGCAAATCACCTGCACAAAGGAGTTGACAAGCTTAATCATTGACTCTAAGAAATGAAAGGAATATGAAATTAAGGATGTCCCATTTCACATTTATTTAAATCAAGATTAACGTATTCAAATTTAAACAACTCCAAATACACAACTTGGGTGAAAATGAGTATGAAAAGGGATGGATGTAATAGAGGAAAGAGTAGAACTAAGAGCACCAACCCACCCAAGAAAAAGAAAAAGGTAAAATGAAAAATAATCGGGAACAAGAAGTTTCATACTTTTACTTATCCAACGGTGCAATAAATTCACTCACCAAGTTTAGGCAGCATTGAGCTTATCGTCTCTGGATTCACTGGGATTGGTGCCTCATAAATATTTTGACTTCGGAAAGAATGCATCAAGGAGGAAGTAATTGCTGATCTTTTTGGATTTAGTAATGAGATACACACAGAGAGTGAGTGGACAAGGCAAGATTTAGAGTGTGAATCTTCTAAAGCGTGACTAAAGATTCTCTCGACAAAGCTGCATAATCAAATGTCAAAGTGCTCAAAGTTCAGCATAGTGAACAGGAAAACAGGAACACAGAGAGAGATTAACTTAAAAATATGACTGTATATCCAAAAGAGAGAATTAACAAACCTTGAACTAGAAAGTTTATCAGCCAAGGCAGATGAAGCATTTCTAGTTATTGCACAAAGTATTTCTGCTGCATTAGCATGTACTTCAGGAGGATTCTGTTCAGCATAGAAGGAAGTACTTAGATCATTACAGAGCATATGTTTAAGTACGTCTAATGTTTAGCATTGATATATTTTCACAATTATGTCCAGTCACAAATAGCTATATGATCTCTGCTAGTTATTGCCTTATGTTCCTAATTCTCCACAAGTAATTGAGCTTGTGCATCCACCCTTTGTTCAATTTGTAATAACATGAGAGATAAAATCAAAGAAATGTTAATAAGCATAGGTTTTCACCCATGATTATTATGCAATATGCACAAGCATGGACAAGGTGATGAAAACAATTCAAGACAATCTAGCTCTTTGAAGTTTATCAAAGAGTGGTCAACAGACAAATATTCCTTGCAGCTCAGAAGCATAGTAAATCAAAGTCGGCTTCATTCATTCTATGTTTATGAAGTTATACCTCGTTGATAATCTTACAAACAAAAGTTCTAGTTTCCAATTCCTAAACAGAATTAAAAGCAAGGGAATAAAGCTTGATAAATTACTAGATCAGCAGAAATCCACCACTAAACCAAAGCAGTCTTGTACTAAAAACAATATAGCTCTGATTACTGTTATTATGATGCGTGTGAATAGGTGACAAATAAACTTGGGAATCATAGATTCCACAAATTAATTAAAAAATAAATCGCAAATCCATCCTACAGCACGAAATTACCAACCCAGATCAGTTATTAGGTTGAGAGAGAGAGAAAGAATAGCTAAAATACAAATTGGCCTTGCATGAATTAAGATTTCACTTACAGAAGGGCTCAACTTGTCCACAATCATTTCTAATAAATTGCTGTCAGCTAACCATTGCACAACATCAATAAAATTGGGATACACATGATCATCCGCACCTACTAGCCGAACCAAAACCTGCTCAAGTTCTCAACATATAAACCAATAAATACATTACATGCATTGATGCCTATTAAGGGGGCCTCACTACAACAGTAACCATTCAAATACCTCCATGATCGATGTTATACCAATTAAATCAACAAGCTGGATGAAAACCTCCTGATGGGCCTATAAAGATATCATGAATAAAGTCAAACTCATCGCAAGAGTAGAGCCAGTATAACATTCATCCAACAGTATGACAAAGCAAGTTGATAAATGAAAAGTAATGCCTTTTAGTAAACCAATGGGTCTTCAACCCAAGCATATAATACATGCCAAATAAACCAATCCAAGAGAACAAACCAAGTGAAAGAATTTAGTGCTCGGGAAAGTTTCAACCCATCTCAGAACTCTCTTCACTTTTTATGTGATGTGTTCATTATATGGTTGGCATCTTTAATAAAAAAAGATTTCAACCAGGAACGTTTTCAGGCGATATAGACCAAAACATATTTGCATCATAGAAGCTTTCCAAAAGGTAGCAGCTTTGGGAAATGTAGTCAAGGCAGAAGGGAAATCTCAAGCCCAGGACAACACTAAATGGATTCTAACAATAAGGAGAAACTGAACAAAAGTTTTAATATAACTTAGCAATATATTGAAATATGCCTCAGTGCAGAACACTATATTTAGTTTCAGGTTTTCAGGTGCTGACTTTCAATATCCACTCTCTTAAAATTTTGCAAGGACAGAGGGAAAAGAATTCAGCTTTAAGTTTTATTAAAAAAGTGAGGCCAGGGAATCTTTCAACAGAGTATACTTTTAGTATGAAATTACTGCTCCCACGAATCCATAATTTAGAAAGTTTAGACAGGACATTAGGCACAGCATCTCCACAACCATATAATATTGGGAATGACATATTAGAATATTCTTTTAGCATTATAACAAGTCTGTGTGAAGTAAATGGTGAAAAATAAGTGTTCACAATCAATTTACCTGCAAGATATTGGTAACCGGGGTTCTAGTTTCAAAAATCAAAGTTTGAAATTACACAGGAAGGGAAGAACTTCAAAATCTAGAATAGACAATGCAAAACAAGGAAATGCGTAAATGAATTTAACCAACTTCCAAAATCTGCGAACATGTCTCAACACCTGATAGATGTCTATGTAATGAGAAAAGATAAAACAGTATCCAATGGCCAAAAAAAAAAAAGACAAGTTGAACAAGTACAAAGCCAAGAAAAGAGGAATTTTACTCACTTTAACATAATTTATAAAGGGTACTGTCTTCCGTAACATGAGACAAATAATAACCTACAACAATTAGAAAAAATAGAATTAAGACGAGAATATTTGAAAATCATATAAACCAAACTCAAAGCAATTAATATACCTTGCTGAAATAACCAGCAAGTAAGGCACTGTGAGGCCTGCTTGGCTCTAAGAATGAGAAAAATAAGTCCATCAGCTGCAATAGAAAACGAATCAACGACAAAAAGTCAGAACAACCATCGTGCGCAAAACTTTGCACAACACAACTGACGAAAAATCCACCTCCTCTTCCTCCACCAGAGTCCTCAGAATAACATCAATTTCACATGTGAATATCTCGCAAGAAATAAAGGGGAACCTAAAATGAAAGTAGATCCTCAGAACAAGAAGCCAAAGTTTCACATGGGTAGCAATATATAAAGTTAAAAAGAGAAAAACACTTCGTTTCCTTTTAGCTTTAGCGTCAGCAAAACATACTTGAACACTCGTTTACTGTCAGCATCCTTCCGTGGTTCTTCAATGATGTACCTGAGTAACTGCTCCACTTGCGCCCTGTCTCGTAGGCTACAAACAAGAACTTATGATTAACACAACGTCCCTGCGAGGATGGAATGGTGGAAGAAACAACAGGATAGAGTTGACACGTAGTAATGAAGGGAAATTACAAGTTAATGAGACGACTGTTTAAAGCTTTGCATTCTTGAATAATCTCTTCCTCATCCAGAAGTTCTTCTAAGGTGAAGTTTTCTTTGTCCAATATGGACTCGACCTACAAAATAAACAGCAGATCACGTAAATACAACAGAGAGCAGGTAAGCAATGCATGCAGTTATTGATCGAGTACTTTTGATTGGTACTAAACATGTTTAGCTGAACCATTGAGTTAACACAGCCACAAAAGTAACCAAAGTACTCCCACTCCCATTTAGTGTATCTTTAATCCCAAATCCCTAACCCAAATGGTAATTCAGAAATTCTTTTCAATGATATAAATCCAGACTAAAAGGAAAGCAGAAGCGAAAGAGAAACCCCGCAAGTGACCATTTAAAAGTTGGAAAATCGACCAATAAGCAAATAAACAAACAAAACCACTGACGAGCGAAGCTCAAAAAGCTAAAGGAACGAAAAGAGACGCTGTGGATGGAAAAAAAATCCCTTACAGGAGAAGCAGAGATACCGGCGAGCTTCCAAAACATCATAGAGGAGGAAGCAAGAGAGTTATAGTATACAACTAAACCCTAACAAAGATTGTTAAGAAATAGGGATTAATGAGTAGCAGGAAGGGTCTGGAGATTGCAACCCTAATTGGCAATCGAAAGAGATCAAATAAATCGAGCCACGCTAAGCCAAGACAAGCTAAGATAAGAAGCTAACATCAATGACTATGAGCAGGAAGCACACAAACAAAATCCTGATTTTGGAAAAGTGCAGAGAGGGACTTTCCTCATTTCATGTTTTGACAAAAAGGAAATTCTATATGATTTCCATTTCCATTAGGTAAGGATGTGATAATTGATCTAGAAATGAATGATTATACCAGTATTTGACTTTATGACCCATCACAGTTAAATTGTAAATTATTTTTAAGACATTAGAGTTGAATTTTTTACATCTGAAAACCAATTCAATGAAATAAAAATAAATCAGAGGCAGGAAACACTAGGCGTCGACACTTGTTACCGATCTTAGACCCAACGGAAGCCCGCGTGGTCTCCAATCACAGACACACAAACAGAAACGGCCACGACAATGACTTCGCCGAAAGGCTGGCAGTTGTATGTCGTGAAATGATGACAAAAAAGCCAGCGTATAACTAACTAGGGAGCACCCGTGTTCCACAGGCTCCAAATCCTCTGTCCCATAGTACTGGATAAATGGGACAGAGCACTGTTCCACAATAGGTTAGGTAAGGCAGGGGATAAGGATTAAGGATTTTCGCGTGTGACCATAACCAGATTAATATATTTGAATTTTTTAAATATCGTAATAATTTTGACAAATTAAATAAATTGACTGAATTGAAACAAAACAACACACGATTCCTGTCATTTTCAACGACTTCTAGCCTCTTTTTGCAGTTCCAGTTTCCTTTCTTAGTTTCTTTTTATGTCCTAAGTTATCTTGTTGGGTATTAATTAGGGATTGAACGGTAAAAGACAAAAGAAAGAAGAACGATCTACTATCTACTGTCATAATGGATAGCCTAATCATGTCTCACGGCGTGGTGGACAAAGTGAAAGTTTCAGCGTATGATCGTTACGGGATGAAATTTGTTTCTCGCCCTTAAAAACTTTTACTAAAATCTAAGTTAAATATTAGTATTTAAAATAAATCTTAATATTTTATAATTTATATAATTTAGCCTTACCAAACATTAAATTTCTCTCAAAGTTCTGATAAACTGATTTAATAGACCTTTTTTCTAAATTTGATATCCACGTAAGTCATATGTTAAGGCTCCTAAATCACTCAATCACTTAGAGGTGCGTTATACTTTGTCACCTTTATTAACGGCCATTTACAGAAAGTTTAAGTATCTTTGTTGGAATTAAAAGACCAAGTGATTGAGGCATTCAAGGAGTTCTATGCAAGAGTAGAACGAGAAATGGGTAGAAAATTAAAATGTATCTAAGCTGATACAATACACCTAGCCAAGAACTGAACGTTTCACTGTAGCTCAAAAAATAGTGATTTCCATATACCAATCAAGAAATTGACAATTATTGCCAAAGAGTCAATATGGTGGCACCTCTAATTAAGTTAGGAAGGGGGAGATTTATTGGAGTCCCTTAATAGCTAGTAAGACACCACAAATATCAATAAGGATA
>JANKYE010000224.1:7729798-7740292 GCA_032467995.1 Erythroxylum dillonii
ATGTGTCTGATTTGTATTTCTAATTGCTAAGTAATGTACCAAAAACACAATGCAAGGTAAATATTATAACTTCTATGATTAGGAAATGGATTTCTTGCCACTAAGATTCACATCCGCCTGATGTATTTGCATTTTTTAACATTATATTGGAAATACCAAATTGAAGATTGAATATAAACAACTCCTGCAATAACTGGCTTGATTATCTATCACCTTTTGTTGTTTTCAAAATAGGCCTTGTTTTTCTTTTGATCGTTAATTAAGAATGCTTTTAGCTATTGGTCAACTTTATTTTAATATTAATCTCAATTATCATGTTATAGAAATGAAAATTCAAACTACCAAGGTCTATAATGCTACAGAAAAGCTTTTTTTTATAATCTTATTTCCGTTTTAATTTTGTTGAAGGTAATGTTAAAAAGTGATACGTTCTAATAAAAAGATGTAGGAAAGTAAATCTACTTTTGGTGCTTCAGAAAACAATATATCTCTTTATTTTAGAAATTTATAAACATTCAAAATTTAATATATGTATGAAATGGGAGATTCTTATGAAGCGTCTGTAGTGATATGATGGTTTTTGTAATTCTGGGGTAAACTCCAAGACCAAGTTGGGGTTGATTGATACTTTTAAGTTGTGGCATGCAACTTTGCTTGAGCACCTACCAGAATTATTCATGTTAACGGACAAGCAATTACCCGTGAAGGTGATCGTCTTATGTTGGTTTTTGGTCCCATATCGACAATGAGGAAGTGCAAAAAGAGATGAGTGCATACAAATAGAAGGCCTATGCCAACGTCCCAACATACTTACCTGGACGGGGTCGATGGGTGATCATGAAGACCCATGGCCTAGAGTGGTGACCTTCATTGCACTTGGAAGGGGTGCCTCTCTAAGGTCTCCCCAATGAGGGAGAGCCTACGTCATAATTTGTGATAGAGGGGGCCTGCGTTCGCGCGGCCCCTGCCAGTAACGAGTTTAAAGTGTAAGAGCTCGCCTGTTCAGAGCGCAACCCAAGTAACGTGAGCAAAGCAAATGTATAAATCAAGTGCAACATTCATTATCAACGTTTCAGCCAAGGCGGCAATAATGAATCGCGGGTGACTCGATGACATCGTCCTCTTATGGCGTTATAAACAACACCTATATCAGTCTTTATCTATGATTTGTTACTTGGATTAGGACGTTAATTCATCCATTCCCAGTCCAATGTTATCAGTAGCCCAAGCATCCGAGAAATAATGCAAACAGCTGCTATTCGTTTGCAACTACCTGTAACCGAGTTGGACTCAACTGTCCAATAGAGAGCTCTACCTCAGTGAACGATTTCGGGTGGACTCGTATGGAATAAACGAAGATAATGAGATCTTCCCACGTATGATACAGGTCTCTGTTTTTTCTAGTAATACAGTATAATGTTATGTCAAATAAGACAGTTGATGCAAATTGCATTTCTTGCTTGTTCAGAAACTTCACAAATCAACCACACAATTTAACCAAATGTTATGTAACAATGATAAACCGAACACCATCTTCCGATCTCTTGTTTGTCAGAACAGAACCACAAGTCATTTTGCTTTTCCAACTTTCATAAAAACTAATGCAAAGGATCTGTTAAAACCAGCTTGATCCTATTAAAAGCTAAAACAATATGCCATCTAATACATAATAGTATATCATGCCTACAATGTCATAAAGGTTCATATATTCACTGGACATTTTCACGGAGGAAAACGGACTGAGTTTGCTTCCTGCAACGTCTGTCAGGAGCAAAGATGAGAGGTTGAAATGTCTAGAAAGAATACAGATTCCTTCCTGACAACAACATTAAACTCAAAAAAGGGTAAGAAAAACTCCACGACTTTATTTACAAGGTAAAGCAAAACCCCTTTGGCTCAAAACAAAAATCAATTAACTTTACTATAATGCAAACCCTGAAGCTGGTTTTCAGACCTCCGTCCTTTTGTTTATCTTGTTTCTTTTCTGTGCAGAATTTTCATTTTATATCCAGCTCAGGAATGGAGATAAAGGGTAGAAGATGTAGGGTAACGGTGATAGCTATGATGTTCACACGAAAGACCAGTTAACAAAAGAGAAGGCAAGGCAATGAACTGTGTTCTCTTCTGCAGCCAAGACTTTCCAGGCAACAGATTGCTCATAAGATACATGCCGCCCCATGGTTGACATGCATATTCCAGCAGGCAAGTAAGCAAATCCCTGATAAGAAAGGAATTAAGATAGTTCCATCAGTGAATAGATGTCTTTCAGCATCAGAAGGAAAGAACAAAATTCTGTACAAGTTACCTGTTGCATTAATTTTGGGAAGTCCGCAAATAGTGCCTTGCGACCAGATTCATCGAATATTTTATCAAGTGTGATGTCTTGCAGAGCCACTAACGTAGTCTCTAGCATATCAAGCCCTGCCTGATTGGCAAAGATGAAAACAGGCAACGACTACAAGACCAATGACAAAGCAAAGAGTAAAAAGATGAGCAAATCTTTTACTAATTCATTTTGAATTCTGAAGCTCCAGTGACAACAGAGTAAAGGTTAAAGCTATGAACATATCATATAGCTATGCCTCTGGCTGCTACCCAGATCCCCCCCTTTCTGCATATGAGTACAAAGTTATCAAGCCATTATCAATGCAAGCATGTACCTTCAGTGAACAGCATAAAATAGCATCTTGATGTTGCCATAATTGCTTCAGCAATGAATCTCCACTTGGAGAATCTGATCTTAGCAATTCTGCTCCTATATAATAACTGGGGGGAAAAAAACAATTTTCAAGTTCCTAGATTTCAGATTTACAAAGTATTCACCCTAAAACACTTTTACAGCAAGTCAGCAACCAAACGGAATACAACTTGATCATATATCAATGCCAAAAAATGTTGAACCATTGAGAATAGAGCATGCCTGTAACTTTGGCAGATCCAGTGAGACAAGGTAACAGCTTCAGGAGAGCCTGGAGACATTTTTGATCGGACATCTGGACTCACTCCTGAAGGAGATATGGCCATGGCTACCCTCTGAACAGATGAAACCACACTTCGGACATACTGACGTGCCATGTTCGCAACATTATCCTGTAGAGTGCTCTCAAAAGGAAACTGGAATGCAATGGTCAACACTGATCTCAAGCTCTGAGATGAACCATCTGCTGTGGCATGACTAGCTGCAGGGCCTATTTCAAGACTTGACGTTAAATCCAGAGTGCGATTTGTAGCCAATGCATCCTGTGTCTGCTTCTGCATTTTAAAAGAATTAGTATAAAGGTCCCCATAATAGCAAAAGCATGCACTTAGAAGTCCAAACAACATGAATGGCAACAGCATATTTACTTTCCAGACCAAAAATTTCAAAAGCTGATACTCCTTTATTTGATGTTCCATGATTTGAGATGTTGCAATACTTTCCACAGAATTTCAACGTTGCAGCTTACAGAAAATTCAAAATTGGACAAATATGAAGAGTAATTCATTTTTATTAACTATTATCAGCACAGAACATTTACTGATATTGAATGAAAAGTCAAAGGGCAAGGACTGAGCGAAACTTAACTGTTTTTGAATCCAAGGGAATTACACGAAATCCAGAAGGTATAAGGGGAGCATCATCAGGAAACATTTCATCGATTGGAGCAAAAATTAGTTCAGAACAGGCTCCAACAGCATTCTCATCAACTCCACTGCATATCTGCCGAAGATAATGAAAGGACATCAGGACATGTATTTGCATCAACCTTTCTGCAAATCAAAATACGTGAACCTATCCCCATCACAATGCCTGCCTCTACCCAGCCAAAAGATATAGCCAAGCTATAACAATTAAAATCTAGCTGAAAATGATATTACAAGTACGCACCTGCAAGAGATGAATGTCCCTAGGAACAAATGCATCCTGCGACAGAGAATGGCCTTCGAGTCGAACAACTTCAAGTAACTGGACAAAGGTTTTGTTAGCAAATATTGTGGTAACCTAACTTACCAGATAAATGATAGTATGAGGCACATAAGATATAGATCCCAATGCCAACACAGTGCTTAGTTCCTTTGCAGCATCTAGAGGATAAAGATCATGATTATCAAAGTGACACAACAAAAAATCATAAACCAAGACACTTGTTCAAATCCAGGTGTAACTTGAAAACTAAAATCATTGACATAATATAGCCAAGTGGGAAGAAAATCCCAGCAATCCACATGATAGCATCTCCAATGAAGATAAAAGAGGAAATAACTGAAACAGAGGAAAAATGACAAACCTCTTCTTGTTCAATAGTGTGGCCAAGTGGCATAATAATTTGGCTCCCACTAAACCTTGTAGGCCTCATCCCAGGATATGCATATGCCCCAGACTTCAATGATGCTGCAGAATAAGCATCAACATTGAAATCGGCCCATTCGGAACGATGTTCCCTTAGGAAGCGAACGAGTACAGCAGGAGGGACATTCTACAAGCAAGACAAGAATGCAATCAACTTCAAAGACACGTTCCCCGAAAGTTACGCTCTAGAAAGTACAATACATCAGTTCAAAAACTGAATTTATTACAGAAAATGTGGTCAAAATCTCAAGTCTCCAACATGAGTCAATATTATTATACAACGGTTGCCCACAAGCAAGAGAATCATAGCACATCCTCTTGGTTCTGAACAGAAGGGTCCAAATTGTTCAATATTTAGCACAGATCATAATCTATTTACCTATAAAAAATGGAAACAAGATTAAATCAGATGTCACCTTACATCATGGTATGATACAAACATGCCACATCAATTCCATAATGAGGTTTAAAATCAATAGCAGAAGTGGCAATTACATTCAAAAGTTTGAAAAACTTGCAACAAAGAAACAACCACAAGAGGAATTGATATTTTGAACCAATCATTCTGTTCTCATTTCAAATAAAATTGATGCTGCCAGAACTTAATCATACCTGAAGAAGCATGGAAGCTTTTGCACAAAGAACGCCTCCAAGGAAAGGTGAGTTAGCAGGATTGGAAGTGCTGACCAAATTCTTGGATGAATTAACAGCAATGGTCACATCTTCAGCCCCATCACAATTGATCACCGACCAGCCATCATCATTAAAACCATTGACAGCATCGTTGAAACCTCTACAGGGATATTATAGAAGAGGACATGAAAATATTTAGACATAGATACAAATCATACATCCAAAGTCCTAACACAACTAAAATATTCTGCATGCAGACGTGTTTGACTTCACATAAAGTAAAACATTTGATATTTGAAGAATACTCAAAAAAGTATAGGAAAGTAAGATTACCTGTTTAACCTCTGGCTGAAAGTCCTCAAAACAGCTGGTTGTCTACCCAATCCATAAACCACCTCACCAGTAGTTTCCTGAGCAATTTGTCTTATATATCGCAAGGCCTTCAAACAAACAATTTATAAATGTTATATTATGTACTAGTCCTTTTTCCAGTGGGGGGAAGGAATGTAATACAGATTGGAAGTTGCAATTTGTCCTACACATGAAACATACAATTTTGTTCCTTACAAACTTCAAGAAATGTGTATGCTAGTAGTTTCAAAACCTGATAACCTTTACTACGAAAGAGTTATGAACTTTCTACCAATAGGCCCTCAGACTCGAGAAGAAATTTCTTCCCAAGGTCATTAATAAAACAATCCATAGTGTATCAACTCTACAATGCAAGCTCAGTAGATTACTGATCATCCTCTCATCTAACCAATTATTTGATATAGAATCAAATTTGTTTACAGCACTGAAATCCATCATAGACATCTATTCCTTATGCTTCTCAACCCAGATAACCAAACTGGGTAGACTTAACTTACAGCAATCGTCATTTTCTGGGCCACTACTTTTGATGATTCGTAAAGTGGTCGCAACACTTCCGGCACACTCCAAGCCTAGCAACAGATGAAAGAAATGAACTTTTTGCATTTCCATATGTGCTTAAAATGCTAAAGGATCAACTTTGTACCCCAAGATTCAGGTGATCCACGATGTGGATAATGGAACCACCACCATCACATGGTCTTATTAAATAGCCACTAGGGAGCATTTCAGCCCTTACAAACTGTGTGGCAGACGCTGTATTTGGACCAGCACCAGATCCAGAAAGAGATCTCTCACAGACCTAACACGTTAAAAACAAATACAATTATTCGATAGGATTTTTCATGCATGACAACAACAAATCACAGGAATGACTTCTACTATCCAAGCATGCATACCACGAGACTGCCATTTTCTAAAGTTGCGGAGTATCTCAATGTCCAGAAATCCCTTGCAGGTGCTAGCGTAGTTGGGGCATATGTCTGAAGCAATTTTCAACCATACAACTCATGAAAGACTTTAAAAACCTACAGGAAACTGCAAAGAAATTAAAAAAAAAACATTCATACTACACCTGACTGTAGACTAGTTCAATTATCCCGCCATTTCCTGCAGTAAACATGGTATACACATCAAGGTTCCGACAATCCCGAAACCATGATGGACGATCTTTAAGGATCTCTGCAATCTGTAAACATTTCCCCTTCAGTCAGCATTTTAAACAAGAACAGCTGCTTACAAAACAGTGAATCACTATATACTGCAAAAACTATTCTGAGCCCACACCTTTGTAGCTTCTAAACTGACAAGACCACAGGCTCGAGCTGCCACTCCATTGCAACTTTGTGAAATGGCAAAGATCCCAACCGAATCCGGACCAGGCTGAGCAAACAAATTGGATGTATCATTTAAATGCAGTTGTTCATCATACCTGCTCGTAGATTGGACAAATAAAAATACCAATAGGAGTGAATCGTATAAGAAAGAATTAAAAGACCTTCATCCCAGGCATCTGGACCCAATCGACAGCAGTTCCTGTAGCCTTGGAAAGGAACTCTGCCAAGGTCTCCTCTGCAATGGAAAGGAGTCTGCAAAGTTGACAAGTTAGTTATACTATCCATATATGTGGCAATTCCTATACATCCATTGAAATTAGATCTATGTAGGTATGTGTGAGTGTGAACATCTATGCAGGCATGAGTTATTAAATCGTAGCCATTGCTTAGAAGAATACCCCGCAGGGTTACTTGCGTCTCTCAATGTGTGTGGAGGAGTGGTAATCACAGAATCACAGCTTGCATCAGTTGCTGTTGCCTGCAGACACCATTTCAAGGATGAGGAAACAAAACAGTTACACTCAAATTAACTATATCAATCCCTTTATCATTCCACTGACACAGCCATCATGAAAGCATCTATAGTTTTCTTCTATAGGCAAATATAAAAAGCATCCTATATTCAAAATTTGAAAGTAAATGCAATCACGAGTCATAGTCATTACTTGCAAATTGAAGTCTTAAAAACCATTTGACATCTAGATCCGTTAAAAATCAACTGTTGATTTTGAAATTAGCTTGTGTCCCAAAGATATTAATCAAAAATTGTTTCCCATGCCAGAAATACAGTTTATAAACCATAGTATAGCTCGACTTCACTGTTAAGACACATTTTGGACTTCAAATGCCCAGATAAGTTGAAAAACAAGAAGATCAAGATAACGGACGAATGGACAATTTCATGAGAGCAAGAATCAATAAGACATACATTAACTGTGTGCAGTTGTTGCTTCATATAGCCATTCTCACAAACCAGCTGTGACACCTGCTTCTGCAGGCGATCATTCTCCTCCATCAACAGCTTATTCATTGCTGACAATTTTCTATTCACTGTCTGGAGTCTTGAAGACTCTTTTTTCTGCTTCTCCCGACACCTGCATATCCAAATAACATTCCATTTAAGATTCCCAAAAAGTCCATTCACCTCTAAATCAAATTGAGTCACGATTGAAAGAAACAATGATTATGCCCAAATTTTGTTTAAACCAAAATCCAGGCATAACAAACTGAATTCGCCTTATGTCACAACTAGCAATGTCATAAACATTGCGCCATAACTTGAGCGTAAATCAAAATGTGAGATAGAAACGTCAAACACAAAAAGAGTAGCCAGAGCGTGGCACGAGAGATAGTTTTCTAAGAAACAAACACTACGTTTCCAAGCCTACAGTCCAACAATGATTTAATGTTAGTTCCATCTTGTGGTTAAAGTTGTTCAATTGAAATATCAATTTTGGACAAAGCAGTTCATATAGATCAATGCATCCGACGTAAAAGAAAGGTTAAAACTTTAAGCAAAGATGTCATAGTGCAGAGCTAAAAAAACTTAAGAAGACAGATAGAGAAGTGTCGAAGTAGCAAGCAATCTGAACCTGCGATTTTGAAACCAGACTTTGATCTGTTTAGGCTCTATGTTAGACAAAATGGGGCACTCTCTAATCAACTGCTGCCTACGCAAAGAACTCGGCTTTGGGCATTCCGCGTACACTCTTTCAAGCGCCTCCACTTGCTCCGCGGTGTACCGTACATACTTCCCAGCGTCAGTTAGATGCTTATCTATACTTCCGCTACTACTCTCCCTGTGCTGTGCCATCGCCATCGCCATTTTCCGTACTAAAACTAGACCCCTCTTAAAACAGCCAAACAACTGAAGAAAGAGGGTCGCAAAACAGAAAAGAAGGTTGTTTTGGTTTCTATTTTCGTGGGTTAAGGAACTTATGGGTAAAGATTTCCTCTTCTAGTAAAGTCCGTCCTTTGCAAGTGTGAATGAGGAACTAACAGAAGGAAGAAAATTTTCGAGTTTATTCCAAAAAAATAAAGGACCTTGAAGTAGGGTGGTATAGTTGATTTAGTATAATCTAAAATCCAGGTGGTAAATGAGTTCTTTGGAGCTTCAAGGTCGACACATCCAGAGAGAAGAATCAGAAACCTCCCCGCATATATGCTTCATCTCCTTAAATCTTGCATAAAAGCAAGAAAAGAGAAGAAACTTGCTTCTATCAAGCCCACAGGAAGAAAACAACCAAAAACAGCAAGTTTCAAATCACAAAAGAGCAAGAATCCAAACTCTTGTACACTGATTTCCCTCTCCCACAGATATACAATTCACTCCCAACTCATAAAACCAGCTGTTACGTTGTAATCTCACAAAACCCAACACCAAGGCAACAATCCAGCTCCATTCAAGAAGAAAGGACAAAGACTTGGACTTTCTCTATGAAAACGATCTTTACACAACATAACTAAGAGAAACCCACAAATCAGCTAAAAGCAAGGGCTCTCCCTAGAAAGAGAGCCAAGTGGAGCGATGTGCATATCAGAGACAAGGAGCTCGGTCTGGCTCACAAAGCTGACGCGAAACCGAGACAGGGAAAAGAACCCTACCCATGACTCTACTCTCAGCTAACAATGGGAGAAACTAGAACGGAGAGAATGAAGGATTTACAGTGAGTGATCTGCGTGTGTGCTTAGAAGCAGTGAGAGAGAGAGAGAAGATGAGGGCAGTTTCAATTGCACGCATACCGACAAACAAAGACAGGAGTGTCTAAATGGGTAAAAATAATAATTGGAAAAAGAAAATAAAGAATCATCATTTACGTCCTTATCCCTTACTTTACCATGAAATGACATGTTAGGTACAGAGGGTAGGCTCTAAGTGGCAGGACTATCTTATATAGGATCAATCTTCCTTAATTCTAGTAATTCCATAAATTCAATATAATAATATAATCAGTAATATGCATATATTATATAAGCAAAATAAAAGCTGCTAATACACCATAGTTTATATGTAATATTATTTCCATTCGTGACGAAATTTATAATAAAATAAAATAAAAGTAAATAAAGTTTTATATTATATCTTTTTTATTTTAAATAGTGCAAATAAGTTATTTTTATTTAAAATTTTAAGATAAAATATGAAATAATAAATATACATTTTTTAATATACTCTGAATAATTTTTTATAATACTAATCATCCCTTGATCTTAATAATAAGCAATAAGATAATACAATTTTGTTAACTTATATTTTGTTCTGTCAAGGATAAAATAATTATCTATTATATTTTATTTATCTTTCAAATAATATTTTATTATATTATTATAAATTTTATATTCTTTTTAAACAATAATTTTTTAATATCATATTTATTTACATTCTATCCTATTATAAATCATTTCATTTCGTTATAAAATTTACGATTAACTAAGCATAGCCTTTTAACCTTTTCATCTTTAATTGGTACAAGATATTAAGTCTATTGAGACTAAAGATGGCGGCAATTCAGCAGAGTCTGACTTAACTTGAGCCTAACCTCAAGCTTGATTAGGGTAGAGACAGCTAAGAGTTCAGATCTTCTGTCTAGTTTTTATGGTGTTTTATTATGCTCAGTGAATCTTAGTCATTTATTTATGCGATCTTTACGTTTATTTATGTAAAGCTCACGCGAGATCTGTATAAATAAATAACTAAGATTTACTGGATACAATAAAACACCATAAAATTGGATCCAAGTTTTTTTCCAACAGTCGAATCTAACCTTATCTGACCTGACTTTATTACTGCATTAAAAAAAGTCAATAATTGCATCTATTTGT
>JANKYE010000224.1:7789947-7799947 GCA_032467995.1 Erythroxylum dillonii
CTAAATCAATCTAGAAAAATTCATCAAAGTTTCAGGTCACATTTCTCGGTTACTGTTCATGTTGTACACATAACTCACTTTCAAGGCAAAATTTAAACCCCTTCAGGTCACAATTGGACAGCACTTCCTTCATAAGAATTTTAGCCAAACTTCTTAAGTTTAATTCAAGCCAAACCTCATCTCAGTTGCTTAATTGTACAAGAAGTTATGACCAAAACATTAAAACATGTACAAAACAAATTTCCAGATTTTACACCTAACTCTACTCCTATCATTCCAATACCATTTCTACACCAATTAGCATCCAATTTAGCCAAGAATTCAGCCACAATTTCATCGAGCCATTCACTTAGATAAGTAGCCACAAAAATGGTAGCACACACACACCAAATGTTCTATCATCAATTACCACTTATCTAACATCATAAAAACCAATTCAAAACACTAAATTTACCAATACAATATTCAACATCATTCTTCCTCAATCAACCATAAATCAACCAAGATAATAACCTATTCATTTATACCAAACACAAGGTCAAGCAATTAATATACAAATCATCACAATCAATGCCTTTAACTAACATAAAACATAATACTTACCTATTTAAGCTCCAATCTTTCAATCTTCCTAACTTCCCACAAACTTCCTAATTTTTCCTACCATAAACGATCATCATCCTTAGGCTAGGTTTGGATTTTGTTTTTTTGAACAAAGGAGGAGAAAGCAAGTGACATAGGAGGGGGTCTTGTGGGGGTGGAGATGAGTAGCAATTATCAAGAAGGAGACAAAGACCAATGAAAAAGAAGAAGAAACGGAGAGCTACGGATGAGAGAAAAGAAAAGAACAAAGAGTGTAAGCTTCACACAAGGAAAGCATCGAGAATGAGGGAGTTAATTAAACACAAAGTATAAGACATAGTAGGCAAATGACAAGTGTCACTTGCCACTTGTCTTATTTTTAACCACTCATTTCTTTCCTCTCCAATAACAACTTGTCACTTGCCACTTGTCTTATTTTTAACCACTCATTTCTTTCCTCTCCAATAACAATTCAATTTCTACTCCAATTCTCTCCAATTCCCAATGGCTCAAAGTAATAAATCCTAAAATCATGTATCTAATTTTTCAGTGCCATTGGACAGTCATTTCCAGTAACGAAAATCCCATGAGTCCGCCCCTTAGCAGTTTTTTCGGTCCGGACATTTTCCTCGAAAAATTACAGAAAAATTTCTAAAATTTTCCAAAAATGTAAAACACACAAAAATCACTCCAATTAATTTTTCAAGCACAAATATCACATTTTTCACAAAAATTACATGTATAGACACATATGCCGGGAAATGTCATGAATGCATGTACAGTCATGTGCATGTGCAAAAAGTTCCATTCATATATATATATATATAAAGGCCATATTATGCATGAACATGCCGAGATAAGTCTCCACACTCCTAATCCATTCCAAATTACTATTTTACCCTTCCCATCGGTGATGGGATGTTACAGAGCAGGTTTAGGGTAAATAAGGACTCAAAGGCATTGTTCTTCATGCAACAAGCTGTTCATGACATGATCTTTTCAAGAATTTCAACAACTACTACAACAAAAGAAGCATGAGAGTGCTGAAACAAGGATTTCAAGGCTTGCAAAAAACTTCAATCATTATGCCATAATTCTAAAACCTTATTTATGAAATATAATGAATCTATTCAAGATTTTCTGTCTATGGTGATAAAAATTGTAAGTCAAATGGGGTCTTATGGGGAGAAACTCCATGATCAAAATGTGGTTGAAAAAGTGTTAATAAGTTTGACTCCTAAATTTGATCATGTAGTTGTTGCAATTGAAGAATCAAATGATCTTTCTGTGTTTTTTTTAATGAATTAATGGGTTCTTTGCAAGCATATGAAGCTAGATTGAGCTGATCCTTTGACTAAAGTGAAGAGAAGGCATTTTAGGTGAAATGTGATGAAAGTTCACACCATGTTGTGTTAGGAGAAACAAAAAATAGAGGCGGATATCATGGTAATGGTTGTGGTAGAGGTAGAAGCAATGGAAGAAATGGGTAAGCTGATAGTGGGTAGTCTTTGAATGATCAAAGAAGCCACAACAAAAGTGATATTCAATGCCACTATTGCAAGAAGTTTGGGCATGTAAAGGCTTATTGCCGGAAAAGAGAAAAACAAGCAAGTTATGTTAAGGAAGACAAAGTAGAAGAGGATTTGTTCATAACCTATAAAGTTCAACATCGTGAATCAAATGCTGAAGAAGTTTGGTATGTGGACAACGATTGTTCAAGCCATATACCAGGCATGAAGTCAGTTTTCAAAGAGCTTGATGAGACTTAAAAGACAAGAGTAAGGCTTGGGGATGATAAGCCACCAAAAGGTGAAGGCAAAGGCACCATTGCTGTCACTATAAGCACCAGTAATGTCAGGCTTATCCATGATGTGTTCTTTGTTCCTAGTTTGCCTCATAACTTGTTGAGTGTTGGGCAATTATTGGATAGTGGGTACTAAGTGTTATTTGATGATTATTCCTATGTTATTTGAGATAAAAATCGAAACAAATTATAGTGAATTTTAAAATGACAGCATATAAAATGTTTCCTTAAAAAACTACCTTTATAGAAAATCTAAGCTCTTGTTGCTAGAAATGAGTCAAAGTTATGGCATTTGAGGTGTGGGCATTTGAATGTCAAAGGGCTAAAACTATTGAGTGAAAGAAAAATGATTCATGGGCTGCCTAAAATTGATATTATAAAAGTGTGTGAAGGGTGTATTTATGGGAACAAAGTAGAAAATCATTTCTTACAGAAAAACCTTGCAGGGCTAACTTTGTTTTGAATTAGAACACGTGGATTTGTGTGGCCCGTGAAAACAAAATCTCTTAATGGTAGTAAATATATTTTTATTTTCTGATGATTTTAGCTGCATGAGTTGGGTGTATATCTTGAGGTGTAAATAAGAAACTTTTGAGAGCTTTCAAAGGTTTAAGGCACTTTTGAGAAGCAACATGGTGGATATATAAAGGGTCTTTTTAGGATAGAGGTGGCGAATTTTTATCTAATGAATTCATTGGATTTTATCTAATGAATTGTTAGGACCCGATTTCAGAACCGGACCCCAACTAGAAAGGGTGTATTGTCAATTTACATAATTCATCCCCTCTAATTGATTAAATGTAAATCGACTTCTTTCTTTAAATTTACTGCTTTGTATGCATACAAGGCCAAATATTTATACCTAAACCTACTAAAGATACAGGTATTTGACTGTTAAAACGCGAGTCATTGGGGTTTATGATGACGTCATGCACGTTGTTGTCCTTGTCCAAGTGCATTAGACACTCGGCTCTAGCTAACGCAATTATTCTTTGAAAATGAGATCATATGGGTGGCGTGGATCGACAAGGGGCCAGTAGTACTTTAGCATTAGCCCAATTTATAATAAATTTAAAATATTAGTAACACAAAATCTTTGACCTTATAAATACTGATAATGATCTTATGATACAAAGAAAATGTTCTGTAGAAAAATTAATTATTATCATTGCTGCAAAATTGATTTAAACTATATATTTTGTGTTAGGATTATCAAAATTTGATATATTGTGCTAATTTAAAATTTTAATTATATTTCGTATTAATTATCATGGGTGTTGAATAGATAAGTTTTCTAAACAACCAAAGGATCATACATAAGATTGTGCATAATAATATCTTGGATCACGACAATTTCTGTGGCAGAACAGAATACAAGTGGCTTCTTCATTGCATATAAGCACTTACATAATACCCCACAGCTTCAGCTTTAGATCATAATTGTTTTAAAAAATCAATAATTGCATCAAGACTCAACATCTCTGGCATTTGACCAATTTAAAAGGAAAAAAATTAATACAACATGAGTTACACACGCAATCATGCGAGTAGTTCTTAACTCTAAACTAATCGTGAAACGGAAGACCAGAAAGATTAAGCGTGTCACGTAAACCACAATTAGCACTAACTTTATCGCTAACAATAACGCGTGAGAAAAGGAAAGGGAAGTCAGGGGTCGACGTATATCATACATATGTGCTCAACTTTCGTGGCATAAATTGGGTTTCGTCAAGGAAACTACAATGAAAAGTTATGCACTGCGACTTTGATTGGTTGTTTTAGTTTGTTATTGACTTTATGGGCCCATAAGTAAAGGAAAAATTTAGGAATTGACATAAAGTGAGAGTTGGTTCATAATATCAACAAAACGGCATTGAATAGGGCATGAGATGCCCTAACACATCAAGATTGTCAAGTCCGTGGTTATTAAAATCAACCTACTTAGGCACCACTCAAGTTAAAGTTATGAGTAAATATTCTGCATCAGAACGCATTAAGTTCCACCATAGAATGAAAAGGCTATTGTCCCTGTCCAGCTGACAGAAACATAAGTGCTTTTCTTGTCCTTCCCTGAACAGTTTCATTTTTAATGTCCTCCATAATTATTTAAATAAAAATAATCATTATTTGGAGCCTTTGTATTTTTCAGTTTTCACAAGCAATCCATGATTGTTCCTTTCAACGCTCAACCGTGCTATAAATTCATCAAAATCCGTCAGAGAGCTGGGAGGAGATAAAATGAAACCATAATTATCGCGATAATTTAATTGAGGTGAGATATTGAGGCGTGTCGCGTTTTGAGAGGACACGAAGGGGGTGTCCCTCCAGCTGGCAAAGAAGGACGCGCTAGATCCGAGGGTGGGCCCCAGTTTCACGTGCCGTTCACTCTCCCACGTACCTCTGCCTTGGTGAAGCAACGCTTTTCCACGTGTTGATCATCCATCACTTAACATCCTGCCGGGACAATCTTCCTACATGGGGGACACGTGTCTGAATCCTCCACAGTCTAAGCAACACTATGTTCGTTCTCTTTTCTAGAACCGGTTCAGACGAACGCCCCATCCTCCCTCTCTCCACGTCACGAGAAATCTGTAACTGGCAGTGTAATATATGTTCTCGTAAAGACACAAATCCCTTTCTTCCTAAAATACCCCCATTTTTGTCCACCAGCGGGATCTTGTTTCAAAACATCGGTCATACACGTGGCACGTATTTTTAACGTTGTTCGTGGCTTTACTGCGTAGTTCTGATCAGGTTTTTCAGTTACAACTTACATGGATCGTTTTTGGTTGGATTTTGAAGTTCAACTGAAAAGATCACTTATACGATCAGTCTCTAATTATTTGAATTTTGGTTTTCCAATCAAATTATGCAAAAGTAACAATATTAAGAGATCTCGTTACTTTTCAGTTTTACTCGTAAGATGCCATCTTATCTTTTTAGTGGATATGTTCGAGATATTAGTATCAAGACATTTTTTATAATTGTCTTCGTCATAGTCCCTTTAACCGGAAAAAAAAAACACAAATAACACTTCACCAATAAAAAACTTCAGATTTTAAAACCTAAACATAGTTCTTCTCGAATATGTCCGAGTGGAAGAGTAGAAATTTCCAAGTTGGCATTTTCGTTAAAATTTACAGGGCGTGTTTTGGTAATTTCAGGTGATGTGAAGTTGCAGAGAAAATCAGAAAGGGCAGGGAAGCCTTATCCATACCTGATACCCAACCTTATAAAGAGAGATCCTAACCCCTCTTCTTTTAAGACCCTAAAAGCAAAGCAAACCCAAGCCCCTCTGCGTTATAACTCGCACAGACGCAGAGAAGAGGGAAAGAAGACACCAAGAGGTCTCTTTCTGTCTTTTCAATGGCGACTGGCAAGAACTACTTTGCTATACAGAACTATCGGTTTTTGTCCACCGGCGACCAGACTCGCATGCCTCTCACTCACGACTCCGGTTTCGAACTGGATGAGTCTGATATTTATAGCAGCTCCGTCACTGCTTGCTCAAAATCGCCGGAGTTCCGGAAAGCAATCCAGAAATCGCGGATGAGCAAGAAGTCGGCGGCGATTTCTACGAGACGTGGGGATCCTGGTGACAGAGGGACGGGAAGGTCCGCGTCTGTGCCGGTGAGCATACCGGACTGGTCAAAGATATTGAAGGACGAATATAGGGATAACCAGACGAGGGAAATGGAGGACGACGATGATGATGACCTCGAGGAGGATGATTGCTTCGAAGGAGGGAGAGTCCCACCTCACGAGTTCCTGGCGAGACAGAGGATGGCGTCCTTCTCTGTGCATGAAGGGATTGGGAGGACCTTGAAAGGAAGAGATCTACGTAAGGTTCGAAATGCAATTTGGGAAAAGACTGGGTACCAGGATTGAAGAAGAAGAATAGTTTTTGAGAAAATTAAAAAAAGATAATAACCAAGTCTCCAACGTTATAGAGACATGACATGAGAGAAATTTTTAACTACAGGATTTTACATCTCTAGAGTGAGCGATAGATTGGTGTTGTGTTTTATTTTTCATTTTGTTTTTACTTTTATTTAATATTTTTGTATCTGTTTTGGAGAATCGGTTTCTCGAGGGGAATTATTTTTAATCGTTGTGGTATGCTAACTTCTTCTATATTGTAATCGAAAGCACTTTTTTCTGAACTCGTTTGAGGTTTTTCTCTTTGAATGGAAACGTAAGAGCAGGAGTCGAAGAAAATTAGAACGGAGAGCGAGGGCATTGTGGGAAACTTGAAAGGTTGGAAGTACGAAGGGATGTTCAAGATTCAATAATTGGGTGGGGTAGCCAAGAAAAGTAGAGGCCACAGTCATGCTTAACGAACCATAACATTGAATATTAATCGACAGCTAATTGTCAAATCTACCCCTCCTCCTCCCATTTTCCTAGTGGCTTATTTATTATCAACTCATTGTTTAAATTGAAAAGAACAAACAGGAGCAATTATATGGTTAGTGGCGAGGGAACATGAAAGAAGCTTAATCTTTAGCTATTGGGCAGGGGGGATAAGATTGTCTAAACTTTTTGTATGGAAGAAGTGAATATTTAATGATCTACAATGAATCTGGCAGTAAATAACGATTAAACTGTAGTTGGAATCAAAATATGCCATCTTCGATGTCATAAACCTCACGTGAAATCCAGGCTCCATGTTCTCACAATTCCTGACAATACCTGGATTAAACTTTCTAAGAAACAATAAATAACCACTAGATGAGTATCGATGTCTGGCAAATTACCCTTATATTGGCACAGGTTTCTGTAGGCACATTGTAGGAAGTTACAACAGCAGTCTTTCGAGTTAAAGGATTAGAATTCATTTTTAAGATTTTAACTGACTGAAATACTTAACTTGGACATGTGGAGTGCACTAAAAAACTTACAAAATCTCATAGGGGTCCTTCCGTAACCAAGATTTAAAACAAAAGGCGAGGAGGACAAATTTGTGATTAGGTGAAGTCATGTGGACAAAAACTTGTAAGTGGGTGGGGTCCAACGAAGGACCGCTACAAACCACAGGAAAATACAGAAGAGAGAAGAGGCCAAAATTAGGAGAACAGGTGTAAATAGCAGAGTGAGTGGCAGTGTTCATAGGATTGGAACGGCCGTTGCTTTTGAGGAGAAGAATGGGAAGGTTTATGACTTATTCGCCGTTAGTTCCTACTTTTGGCGGGTCCCTCTTTGCTTGGCTAATCTGTCCTGTCTAGCACAATGTTTTGTCGTTCATCCTGTCGTTTTCCTTCCCATGTCTGCACTACCACTTTTATGGCGATATGAAAGAATACGAAACTGTTCTTAAATTATTTCTTTTCTTAAGAAAAACTCTTTTTCCGGGTTTGACCGAGTGCTGAAAGAATATGATGTTATCACCCTCCACTCCGTTATAGGATTTTGCCCAACCTTCTCTTTTTTGGATTATATTTATTTATTGCTACGAAACAAGAAAATATTATACATTAATAAACAGAGAACCAAAGGCAGTTTGAGACACTAGCATGTTCAGGGTAACAAAAACCTCAGAAAAGGTAAGAAAATGGTGTGTAATACCTTATGGTTCGTGGTCAATAACAGAAATCAAGCTGCAAGCTAAACTACATACTAAGAGAAACAAAACAAGTTCAGAAAAACGGAAAAAGCGATGACAGGACAATGGAAGGGAACTGAAATAGAGTTCAGGGTCCTGATCCTGTTGATGTCATCCAAAAAGCCAAGTTAATGTGGAAGTTTCTTTCGAGAACTGTTGCGTACGACTGAAATGGACCAAAGAGCTCCCTGAATGCACATGCCCCATTTGCTCCACTTCGTCAAGAATGCTTCCCCATAACTTCCGCACGACAAATGACAGTGAATGGAGTATCTAGCTCGGAACATTATTTGAAAAACCATATGACGTACTTACTAATCAACTACTCCAATCTTCCAGGCAGAAACAGGTTTGCAAACTTTTCTTAATGAACTTAGCAACTGGGTGAAGTTGTCCCAGATATACGGTGAAATAAGGACTACGTTGCATTTGTGAATATTGGCCAACTTCTAGCTCATGTTTTGACGATCACAGGAAACACAACTCATGTCTTAATGCAATCACCAAAGTTTTGACGATCACAGGAAACACAACTCAAAATGTATGAAATAAGGACTACGTTGCATTTGTGAATATTGGCCAACCTCTAGCTCATGTTGCAACAGCTAAGCTGTTGGTAATTTTCCAAGTTTCTAAAAAGGATTGCAAGTACAAACTTGCCTAAGATCCTCTACATTGTGATTAGTGATCACTGCAACTTGACCCTAGTGTAACTCATTTCCCAGAGTAGGAGAAATCCATATTCCAAATACCAGAATATGAAAAGAAAATAATACCTTATGAAACTCCAAAGTGATCCTTGTTTCATCTAAAAAACATATACATATTCCTGTATGGAATGAGTTAAATATATTCTTGAATACTTAATAAGTTATTACCCTCAACCAAATAATTTTATAATTTTGAAAATTAGAAGAAACCAAAACTAAAAATAAAATAAAAACAAACAAATCCTAAGTTACAATTGTTTCTGCTGCCAATTTTTTGGTCTTGTTTTTGCTGTTATTAATTTTGGCTTTAGAATGTTTGTAGTTTGTGTATATATGCTCTATTGTAAAGCATAACATTATGTTTATATCAAGTAAACAAATACAATTTCCACCAATGAAAAATTGCAAATATCTTATAATTTGCTTTAGATGCATTCCAACTAAAGATATCATGCATTCCAACTAAACATACTAGATATCATGCATTACCAGAGTTTCAACTCAAGATACATAAAATGAATAAGAAATCAAAAGCTTTTACATATGCTAAAGTTCACCAAACCGTACCATCACCAATATGGGGACTTAAGACAAATAAACTATACCTAACTCACACAATATGATAACTACATCTAACTGCCACAATGTGATAACTACAGACCCTTATTCAATGAAAATTTTTGTTCCATTCCTACACGTATGTTAACATATGAACTCCAGTTATCTCATATAAATCTAGAGGATGCAATTGGTACAGGACTAACTAGCAATGGCGAGGTGATGCACTTCTCCACAGCAAGCACTACACCTTATGTTGTCTTCAAGCCAATGGCAGTTGAACCCAACTGTAATTAATTCAAAGCATATTTTGTTAACAAACACATAAACATCAGGTGACTGCTCAACAAGCATAAAAACAACAGAAAGAAGACGAAATGGAAATACCCATTTGACACCCATCACCCAATTGAAATACCCAGATGAAAAAATTCCCCCCACCCATTCGACAACCATCACCCAATTGAAATACCCAGATGAAAAAATTCTCCCCACCCATTCGACACCCATCACCCAATTGAAATACCCAGATGAAACCCAAGCTGCAAGCTAAAGCTACTTAAGAGAAACAAAACAAGTTCAGAAAGACGTCAAAAGAGATGACAGGACAATGGAAGAGAACTGAAATAGAGTTCAGACTTCAGGGTCCTGTTCCTGTTGATGTCATCCAAAAAGCCAAGTTAATGTGGAAGTTTCTTTCGAGAACTGTTGCGTGCAACTAAAATGGACCAAAGAGCTCCCAGA
>JANKYE010000224.1:7898368-7915311 GCA_032467995.1 Erythroxylum dillonii
ATAACTAACAGTTTAATTTTAGTTGAAAAAATTTATAAATAGAAATAATCTATATTATTTGTTATATGACTTCTAATATTTCATGAGTAATATTACTAATGAAATATTAGAAGTCATATATTGATACTATCGCTCGCGAATCATATTATACACCCAACTAATACCCATTAAGGCTAATTACAAATAAACTAATCATTTATCCAAAAAGTTTATTTTCTAATTATTTCCCTATAGTAACCGATCATCAATGTAGATATCCTTATTATTCGCATCTCCGTATGCAGGTCAGGGACAGGGCATCTTCTTCTCCACGATTATTTCTTCAAATAATTTTTTGTGTGCGAGCTAATAAATCCTCTAAGGTGATTTGTAGGTTTCAATATGGTTGAAGCATCTTGCTTTGCCTTAATTGCTTAGTTGGAGACTTCCCCCTTCCTCATGATACGTTGTTTTAGTTAGTTTATTTCCCCCATTCTAACACTTTTATTGATTAATTGCAAGGGTTGCATTGCTTATCATTATAGGATTGTTCATTCTGCCTTTAGAGCCTCCACGTATAAATTAGAGTTGGGCTAATGCTATCATACATGATTATGAGAATTTTTTCAAATTTAAGGGGTATTTTTGGACTAGAAAAATGTCAAATGATAGAACAATTGATGAGTAGTAGTAAAAATAAGAGTTAAATGATAATGAAAATTTTTATAAATGACATTAGGATTTAATGACAAGTGTTATTAAAAATTGAGAGAAATTTGGATTGAAAATTGGAGATAAATGGACTAGTAGATTAAAAGACCAAAAAAGTACCATGAGAAAGTGACATGTGGTATTTTGGTCTTTCACTTGCTAATTATGATACATGCTTCTCTCGACTCCATCTTCTTCATTTTCTTCATCTTCCTCCCTTTCTCACGACACCTTCTTCTCTAAGCATCAAAGATGAACCTTTCCATCACTAGGTTCTTGCTATGTTTTCTTCTTGATAGAAAACCCACCTATTCTACTTTGGCAAGATGATGATCGAGTATGTCAAAGAAGCTAAGATTAAGTGTGTTTTGAGGACATTGAAGCTAAACAACTAAGTATAAGTATTTCTCTTCTTTATATGTTGAATGAAACATTTTTTGATGATAGTTAAGAGTTAAATGATCATAAAATGAGGATGGGTACATGTTAAAACGTGAATGAGAAATGTAGGTAGATTGATGTCTTTCTTTTATGTTTTTATGGGTAATAGATTATGGAATGATATAATGTTAGAAAAGAAATGATGAGAAATTGAGTTATGATATTAGAATAACGAAATGTTCTTGAGGTGTAAGCCTAAGAATAAGCTAGACACATACAAAGGATAAGGATTGAATGGTGAACTTAAAACGATCATGTACAAATGAAGTGTAAACCTAAGTTCAATTAGACATATATGAATTATGAAATGAGAATGAACATAAGATGTGAATTTAGATAATATACCCGGGATTGTCATTGAGCATGCATTATATACAATACATATACATATGAATGTGATTGAGTATTCATAAGATTGTGCAATTAATAATGTGTTTGCAATATCTGTTTTGCATAATGATGATGCAGGATAGAATGTCCGCATCCAGATGTTTCTGGATCATGGAAGCTAATGCTAATCTTGAGCGTACTGTGAGTCGACCTAAATGGTCTTACTTTAAATGAGTATTCTGTTTAAATTATGTATTGAATGATTATGTAAATGTGATTGTACTGATTCCGGACATTCAATGTCTGAGGCGTTTGATGCATGAAATAAGTATTGGAAGTGCTTATTGAATGTGAATTGGACTGACTATGTGTTTTCTCAACTTAAATGTTGAATGCCGAACCAAGGTCCGCTAACATGTGAAAGTGAATGTGTAAAGTGAAATAAAGTGGTCGATTGATCTTATGTGATTGATGCATTTCATTACATAAATACATGACAATATAAAGGCTATTGTGACCAAAGTAGCCATCGAGAAAAAGCTTAAAGCTCAAAAAGTGAACAAGAGCTTAAAGCTCAGGATGTGATTAAGAGCCAAAGGCTCACTACGTATAATGAGTCTGATATCCCCAACGATACGGGACAGTTATCAATGAACCCAGTATCCATAATAGATATGGAACAATTATAGACACTCAGTCACAACAATAACAACTAAAAGTGAGTCCTATGTGCATTACATATATAAGTAATATGTATGATTTGAATGATCGAAACAAACTGTTTGACTGTATTGAATGTAAAATGTGAAAATTGTGAACAAAATAATTTTGTGATGCTACAAGATGATAAATGAAATGATGTGAAATATATGATTATATGTATTAATGCGTTATGTGATTGAGTGGCTATTGAGGATGGTCTACTCACTGAGTTTGCAAAATTCAACCCAAAATATACATATTTTTTAGGTTTAGAGAATATTCCCAATTAGACAAATTGGATTCAAGTCACTGCATTTGAGTAAGAGATAGAAGTCGGAATCAGTTCATGTCTGGATTTTTTTTGTATCAAATTGTGCATTCCGCAATTATTATGCCTCGGTTATTTGAATAATTATATTTGTGTAATGACTTTCTAAATTGGTAATGTTTGAAAATAAAATTGAACAATGAGTGTAGTAACACTTGTGAATGAAAATGTTTATGAATAAAATGGGCTCGATATGTTTATTAATTTTCCACAAATGCGTGTGTTGTTTAGAAAATTTTGTAATGAGTTTTGATTGACTGATTGTTCTAGCATGCCACCCTCGCAGACTATGTTCTCGAATACCGTCGGTATGTTCGAAGATATGCACTATAAGATTGGGGTGCTACATTCTGTGTGATGAATTGCTCCCTAATCCTTACCTCTGGGTCCATATTTACTTCCATTATTGTTTCATTCCTTAGAATATTCTTATATTCCTCTTATTTCAGATAGCGTATATCATATTTCTTAGGGAAATTATTCGACATACATTATCTCCTTTATATATAGAGGGACAATATAATTTCAGTTTGTTTAAGATTTCCAAGTAGCTTAGGTTCCTTTCCTCCTAATAACATTTGCTCTGGATGTTGTCTCGTATTCTCCTAGCAAAATCATAGGAGAAGAATGAGTAGTTTGGTGATTCATGTGCTCTATTATAGAGTCTACAATGACTAGGACATATGAGAAAATTGACTCTATCTAAATTAGGGAATTTAGACTTAGATAGTAGTCATAGTAATGATAAAATTTTAAAAGGCAGATTCTTTTCCTAGATAATCTTAGCCTAAGGATGCTTGCTCAAGTATGACCTTAAAAAGGGTTTTGTTAGAGTTCAAGTCAAACTTCCCTGATTGATGCCTTAATCATAGATAAGTGTCTTAAATTTCACTATTAGGATTGTAATTAGGTAGACTATCCCCATGGTTAGCAACAAATTCCTCCCTCTATATATTATTATGAATAACAGAACATACTTCTCCATTTTGGAGAAATTGGTGAGCCAATGGATGTATTACAAAAGAGTTTATTAAAGGTCCTAAAGTACACAAGTTATCAAACCATAGGGAAGTTAGTTTGTCATTCACAATTATACATTTGAAGTTGCTGTAAATAAATCCTCTCGTTTTCAGAGGTTGTATCATAAACTATGATACAGTTGAAGTAGCATGTTTTTTCCACCAACTTTTACCTTTTATAAATTAAGTATTATTCTATTTAACCCATAAAGCTTCACGGTTAGTTAAGATTCTCTAAACCCTTTTAACCATAAGAGCTTTATCATAAATCCTCAATGATTAGATACCCAAACCACCAACCTTTTTAGGGATACATACCTCCTACAACTTAGCTTTTGTCATAGCCATTTTATCGTTAGGACCATCCCATAGGAATCTTTTCATCAGTTTGTCAACGTATTTTATTATTCCCTTATCCAAAAATATATGTGATGACCAATAGGTGTGAAAGGAGCTTAATACTGAAATGATTAACTATATACATTATGCAAGAGTAAAAACTTGTTGCACCAATTATTCAACCTCCTTTAAACTCTTTCTAGAAGTGGTATACAATTTTTGTACTGCAGTTTCTTGGTAAAAATAGGTAGCCTGAGGAATGTGAATGGAGGTTCTTTATAATGTAGCCCTGAAATGTTAGATAGACAATTTACAGAAGCTTTGCAGCCAGCAAATATAGTCATGTGGCTCTTGTCCTTATTAAGGCTTAATCTTGAGAAATTTAAAATTTTCTAGAGGGGACATTAGTAGCCTTATTGAATTCACTTTTACCTAACATAAAAGCAAAATATCATTAATATAACTAAGATTAAACAACTTGAGTTTTTTGCACCCAGAGTGGAAGCTGAAGTTTTAGTCGTTCGTAATGTAGAAAGCCATAAGTTTTGTGAGGGTTTCTATACTTAGGATAAATAGATAGGGATAAAATGGGTGTCCTTATCTTAACCTTTTACCCCTTTAAAATACCTTTGCTAGAAGACCACTAACTAGTACACCAAAGGATATTGTAGAGATGCGCTGATAGACCCATTCAATGAAGGTCTTAGGGAACTCAAAGCCTTTTAGCATTTGCATAATGAAATTCTAAATTATGGAGTCAAAAGCTTTATGAAAGTTTATTTTTATTGCGCAAGTTTTAGGTGATTTGCTCCTACTATAACCTTTAAATAGTTCCTGTGCTAAGAGTATGTTGTCCCTTATTAGTCTTCCTTGAACGCAAGCTCCTTAAAAATCATTAATAAGGCATACAATGACAAGTTTTAGCTTAGAAGCCAAAATCTTAACATTAATCTTGTAGAGAGAGTTGCAACATGAAATTGTCCTGTAGTCTAGAACTTTGTTTAGGCTTGGAATTTTTGGTATTAGTGTCATGAAGGTTTTATTTACTTTCCTAAGCATTTTCCTCTTCTTAAAGAACTCCATAATTGCGTCCAATCAGTGACGGAGCTACATACAAACTTGAGGGGTCACTGGGCCCCCCAAATTTTTTTAAAAAAATTATTTTTAATATATATATATATATAAAGATAGAGTTATTTAAGGGTCAGTGGTGTACTGGGCCTTCAAATTTTAAAAAAATTAAATTTTGAGCCCCCTATCTTAAATTCCTGGCTCCGTCACTGCGTCCAATACTATCCTTTTGATCCAAGGCCATAATTTCTACGAAAAAAAAGTCATTGATTCCATTTGTCCCAAGAGAGCTATCTGACTTTAGACCTAAAACTACTTCCTCTATCTCCTTTTCAGATACATTTGTTTTATATCTTTGTTTGAGAAATGAAATTCTTTAAAAGAATTGAGGGTGAATTGCATTGCTTATGAGATCCTAGTGTACCTTTGAAGAAGTTGAACACTTCTACCTAATCTCCTCCTGGTTTAATATTGTTTTGGCATTTTGATTAACCAAGAAGGAGATTATATTTATATTTTTCCTTGCATTGACAAACTTAAGAATGAAACTTGTGCTTATGTATCCTTCGTTAATCCACAAAGTTTTGGCTTTTTGCCTCAATAGAAAGGCATGGACTTTTAGCGCTTCATAATAGGTTCTCAAAGCTTCTCTTTAATCTTCCATTAATGAAATATCACTTGAGTTGAGGTATATTTGGTGTTGTATAGATATCAACTTAGTTTTAGCTTCTTCAATATTCCTCTGAATGTCTCTATATCTAGATATATTTAGTACATTCAACTCTTTCACCATTTCTAGCTTCCTTACACAAATGAAGGATTAATAACTGTCCACTTCCATGGACGGAGCCATGTTATCATGGAGGGGGGCCATGGCCCCCCCTTTCAAATTTTTTTTAAATGGCTTATATAATTAAAATTTTTAAAATTACAAATATAAGTAGCCCCTCTTAAAAAAAAAGTTTCTATCTAGTGTTGGCCCCCGGCTCCCCTTTAAAATTAAGTCTGGCTCCGTCCCTGTCCACTTCATATGCTAATGCTTTTAAGACGGCTGCTTCAAATCCCTTAATTCCTATAAAAATTGTTGAAGTGAAAAGGCTCTTTTGTGAATAGAGGTGTAAGATTTTAAATAGTGATAGAGCTATGGACTGAGAAGAGCGGATCACTAAAGGAGGCAAAGTTGTTAGGAAAAAGCTTCCATCCAATCCTCATTTACAAGGACGTTTTCCAATTTTCTCCAAATATTCCAATTCCTTTGCTGTTTATTGCTTCATGTTAAGAGATTCCCTTCACGACTTAAATCTACTACTTATATATCCTTCACACAGTCTCTTAGATCAGTGGTATAAGTTTCCAAGCTACCCGTAGCTTCAAAAATATGAATAGTACTATTAAAGTCACCCATAATTATCCACAGGACAGTGGTGGATGAGTGAATATCACCTAGAGCTTTCAATAGATTATTCCTTAGATATTTCAGACTAGCACCATATACTAGAGTAAAATAAAATTTAGAACAAGTTTGGCTTGATCTTACCTCAGTATTTATAAGTTGATCAAACATTGTAATGGGAAAGATTTACACCTTACCTGGGTCATAAACCAAAGGGTTTTGCTGATAAATTAAAAATTGTTAATTTTTGAATTAAATATATTTTAATTTTTTATTGAATGAGTGCATTATCTTAGGCATTTTCAATTCATATAAATAGATGCAATATCTCCACTCTTTCATAATCCTAGTAAATGCAAAGAAGGAAACTTAATAAGTTATCGAAATGCATGAACACAAAACTTTACATGTCTTTTAATTAAAGGCAAATGGTTCACTTTATCCCCTAAATTTGGTAAAAAAAAATTGAAGATACCCTTGTTATTTCTAATATCAATTTAATGTTTATAAAATAGAGCAATTTGCCTAAAAATGCTTACTCTGTCGCCTCTTTGTCAAATAAATGTTACCTCCCTACTAAGTTAAGCCACCTAGGAATGCCAAATAAAGTCTGTTACTATGTCAGATAAGGTCAACTACTAAGTTATTCTAATAACTCTTGTTGCAAAAAACTTAGCAGTTTATTAATTAATCAGTTAATTTTTATAAATTAATAAATTTTTATAAACTAAAATACGCACTAACTTGTCAATTTAGGATCCAATTCGGAATTATCCTTGAGAGGTGTCCAGAAGGAATTGGAATGGTTTAATATCGATTCATACAAATATAGAAGAAGAGGTTTTCTGTTGACAAACGTTATACCTATGAGATAAGGATAGCGAAAGAGGAAAAAATCGAAGATTTCACATAGTACCTTTTTTGATCAAAAAATCAATCTGATTTTTTTGTACCTTTCACTTAATGAGAAAATGAGTTCGATTCTACAGGATCAAACCAAACCTATGGGACTTAAGGAATGACGGAAGGGAATCAAAAAAGAGTACTTTTTATATAACAATCTTTTTTTCAATTAGATTTCAAATTCTTTGAATCTTTTGATCTTACTTCAAATTTTTAAATTTTATTCAATTTTTAACCGATTTTATGATGGTTTAATACCAATTAAACCTTTTAAACCTTAAACCTCTTATCTTATCGATTTAACTTCCAGCCTGATTTTTAAAACATTGATAAATATAGTCATTCTATCCAGATGACAATGTTTAAGAAAATTTTCAAATGACCCCTATTAGGGTCACCTTTCTTTGAGCTCTAACCAAGATTCATTCCAACTCCCTGATGAAGCATTATCAAGTAAAAGAGTTATCACCTCCTCTTCCAACATTTTCGTTCTTCTTCACTTTCTGGCGGTGACAATACATTTGTTCCCATGTATCCTCCTCCACTATTTTCATTCTTCTTTACATAATGCTGATAAAAATACATTTGTTCCTTGATGTTCTTATGTAGAGTTGAGTAACATTGTTTTATTTAATTGCTTCATGATGTATTTTTTTTAAGTGTCAATGACGTCCTTTATTTGTTCTTATGATCTTAAATTTCTTTGCTTTTGATTTGTGTCATGTCCCTTTCAAGTTGTATCTCTTTTTTTATTCTTGTTTTCTTTATTTGTTAGTCCTTTTTGGACTAACTCAATTTTAAATGCTTCTCATTTACTCAAGTTTTATTGGCCCTCTCTCACTTTTCTTACTCTCTAAGCTTTCTAGGTTTTATTGGATTTTTTAAGCTTAAAGGTTTTTGCATTTTGAGGATTTTGTTCATCTTTTATTAATCTAGATGTAGTTATTAATGGGTCTATTAAATTAAGGTTGAAGTCAAATGTTTTCAAAACTTTATAGTCTATTTTAAATATTAGGGATTGTTTGAGTTTAAATTAATTTTACAAAAAATGCTAGGATTTAAATTGACCATTTTATCATTTAATTTATGAACATATTTAGATAAAGAGGGAATTAAAGATGACATATTGACTCTAGCATATCAAGTTTAATTCAAAATTAATGGATCAAACATGAATTAATCAAAATTTTTGTTTCATTCAAAATTGGAAGGTCAATTTAGCTTGATTTGAACAAGTCCGATTCGAACAAAACAATATCATTTTAAATCGAATTCTAAGTTTAATTGAACCTTAATTAAGAGTATGATTCAAAGTTTTATTGAAATCTAGCTTATGTAAAGTCTAAAGTCTTTTTTTACTTGAGTCTAATTCAAAATTAATTTGGATTTACACATTCTTGGCAGAGATTCCTTTCCTAAAAGAATCGAAGGTGTAATTCCTTCGAATTAAAAACAAAACATTTCCTGAGAATCCTAAATTCGTGGTTCCGCTCTCATATTCCTACCTTCTTCCATGTAGAGAGGACAAGGAAATATTAATAATTGGAGAAGGGCATAACATTAAATAAAATAATAATGAACCATATGTAACGATATCTACATCTGAACTAAATTCTTAAATCAATAATCGGGTTGTTGGGTACAATAAAAGACGACGAACGCTAAACTCGAGGTGATCTGATTACCGGATTGAAGTCCCAAATACCGCGATGGCATTAGCAAGGTTTACTGGTCCAGATCTCTTGTCTAATATTATGGTGTCTTATTGTGTACAACAAATCTCAGCCATCTATTCATGTGGGATCTGCATGAGACCCACGTGAAACCTATAAAATAAATAGGTAAAAATTTATGAGACAAAATAAAACAGAATAAAACTGGACAAAGGATCTGAACTCAGAGTGACTGCAAGTGATTCCATGTGCGTCGCTTTTGCAAGAAACAACCTGTAAGTGCAAATCTAGTCAACCCTTAACTCTTGTGCAAGCAGCAATCGGTCTAGTTTCCACCTATCCTACCCTTAGCCTTTTCACCCACTAGATCCTTATTTTCCTTCGTGTAAACTAGAGCATAGTCGCGGGCCTCGCGGCGGTAATTGTGTAATCTCTTGCAATAAGCTTGAAGTCAGCCTAGGATACACCTATCATTCGATTCTCACTAATCACACGTCTTTTTAAGTGTCTTAACTCTTAACGAACTATTCTTTCTTTTCAATTATTTCGTTGTGGAGCGGTCCTGTCGCTCTCTGGCTCTCTCTCTCTCTCTAAAGATTGTCTTTTCAGTTTCTTCTCGAGTTCTCACAGTTTCCTCTTTCTTTCTTTCTATCGCTACTCGTGCCTCCTCATTTACAATTTCAAGGAGACAAGAGAGGGAATACTCAAACTCAGATCCATGGCGGGGACGCTTTTGTTCTTTGCATTTCTAGCTTTCTCTTTACCACATTTCGCTGTTTCTCAGGATTCGCCCACTCCGGCCCCTGAAAACGGCTCCGCAGACAACGACAAATCTCCATTTCCCGCGCCTGAAGGCGGATCTCCCTCGATTTCGCCTTCCGTATCCCCGCCTGCGCCGCCGCCGCCAGATCTTGCTCCTGGATCTTCTCCCACGACGGCCAATGCGCCGCCTAACATTCCAGAAGTTCCGACTCCGGCGCCGTCGGAAGTAAGTGTCGCAGATCACAACATAGATGTGGAAGCAGAAAAGGATGAGGGGAGCAAGTCTGAGGGAATGAGCGGAGGGAAGAAGGCGGGGATCGCGATCGGAGTACTTGCGGCGGCTGCTGCAGTTGGATTAGGAGGAGTTGTGTGCAAGAAGAGGCGACAGAATCAGAGAAGAGCTCGGTACGCCGACGCTGTGAGGAGTGAGCTTCTTTGATGGAATCAGCGTTAGTGGTGACTCGGAAACTTAAAAGCACTAGGCGGTTTATAGATTCTTTATATAAAATCATATTCTAATTTTTCCTGTTTCTGAGTGATTGATGGTATACAGTTTAAAGTTATTGGTTACGTTCATTCATTGTTCATCATTACCCTAGAATTTATGAGTTAAATGTTGATGATAATATTGATAGTGAATCTGCTTGTCTATTGTTATGAAGTATATAATGTATGCATGATATTATACAACATTACATGTAAATAATACAACTTCCACCTAAGTTCCCTTGAATGGAGCACCAAGGGCAAGGGTCGAACGGTCATATTATCACAACTTCCTCCAATAGTATTCTCGCTAGATTGGTTCATGAAACATCACCGTATTGGATAATAACCGGAATTTGAGAGCTGAGAAGTTCCTTTAAGAGGACAGTCACACAAAAAATACAAGAATGAAGAATGATGCATTTGATTCTAGTCCAACTTCCTAAAAAATGCATCAAACAGGACAGGAGCTTACATATACGATGAAATCATACAAGAAGATATTGCCACACCACAAGGTGCATGCGTTTCTGGACTTTGGGAACTTTACATGTACAAAGAGAATGATGATTGACAGTGATCTAATTTCTTCTGCCACATTATTGCTTTCCCAGTTCCCACTACTTGTTTGTTCTTACTCTTCTGGAGCAGTAGGATCCACCCATCGTCCATTATCTTTAATTAGCTGGATCAAGGCATCAGTTGCCTGCTCCATGTCGATCCCACGCTTCACCACAGTCTAGAATGTATCAAACGTCCCATCAGTTTCACATACAATCTAAACGCAATAGCACAAATTCTATGAATATGTATATCATTTGTGCAAGTCTTCCACACTGACTTTGAACATCTCCTACTTGTGGTGCATTCAACTTTTGTATGCAAATTTTGGTACATTTGAAGATAGACATGAATGTATGTAGGTATTCATTGCTAAAGGAAAGAATGCAATACCTTTCCGACATAAAGGTCAATCTTTCCAGGAGCACCACCAACATAACCAAAATCGGCATCGGCCATTTCACCAGGACCATTGACAATGCAACCCATGATCGCAATCTAAAGAACATGGAAGAGTTAATTATTGTTCTTAATCTGAACAATATAATAGGAAGCCAAATAAAGGATTTATACTAACCGAAACACCCGGCAAGTGTGCCGTCTTCTCTCGTATTTGTGCGCTTACGTCTTGAAGGTCAAACAAAGTTCTACCACAGGATGGGCACGACACATATTCCTGTGGATGAGATTTTTAGTAATTAAAGAAGTCATGATATCTCATTCTTCAAGTACACCCAGTTTGCTGCTAAAATAAACGCTATAGCCCCTACCGTTTTTGTGTTTCTCATTCTGCAACCTTGCAGTAAGTTGAATGATGTATTCCTGAGGAAATCGAAATCCTGATCAGGGGCTTCTACAAATATACCATCTCCAAGACCATCGACTAAAAGTGCCCCAGCATTTGTACCAGCACCAATTACCAAGTCATCCCTGCAAATGCAAAAACACATTTCAAGTCAAAACCATATAATTGTTGTTTGTTAGTAGAAGATATTAAGAAGTTTTGTGATTACCTGTGAGTACCACTTGGAAACTGGATATGGTGAATTACAGGGAAATCCAGACCATTGTCACCTAAACACTCGAACAACCTATAGTGAACATAAAATTCAAACTGTCAAACTCGACCAGAGGTCAATAATACTGCTATACATTTGGCATATATTTGAAACGAAATATTTAGGACCGTGAGAGAGAAAATTTCCTAAAGCAGAAATTTTTGGTACACCAAATGATTTAATGGGCACATCCTAGTCTCCAGTCAATGGTTTTCCCAAGCATCTTGCATGACACTCTTGACAAATATGGCCAACAAGAAAGAGTTATAAGCAAAAGGGTGGTTAAAACTATCCAAAGCTCTCTCTCCCTCGTTCTCTCTACAACTAAGAGTCCAAGTACACATGCTTATATTCATGGAAACGTGTGATTTTTTGTATGTGCCTTTGAGGCTAATGTAATCCTGTTTACTGCACTAATGTAAATGCATGAGAAGAAAGGTTTTTATAAAATTCAGAGCATCATTACCTCCTTCCCGCTTGCACTCTACCATTTTTATCTTCTGTAACTGGCAGGTTATGGAGAAGCATTGTGACATCAATGTCCTTGAGGATCTCCAGATCTTCAAAGGGCTCATCCCCACGTACAGACACAACCAAGCGGGTACCTGAGAGGTAATTTCACAATGTCATATGTATATCCAAAATTTGAAACTAAAGCTGAAGAAAACCAAAATGAGACACTGATAATTTAATTGTCTGAGAAATTGTGTGAAGCTTCACCTTCTGGCAAAAGTTTGTGAGCTCCAGTTGATAACTCCTTTAGATTTACAAGAACCATGGCATTGGACAAGGGCTTTGTTAGCTGCTCTGACAAAGGGACTATTACTCCCATACTGATATCTATAAGCCTTTTGAGAGCCAGGCGCTGGTATGTTAAGAAATGTTGTATCAGAACCATTCTGAATCTTATTTGAAATATTCATAAGATGAGTTTGTTTAATCATAAGACTGGGCACAGTTAGTTAAAGAGGCTTGTTTCTTTTTCTGTAGAATGAGATAAATGAAGATGGAGTTGGGATTTTACAGCATCGCTGTTATCTACTGGTGGGAGCTCCCTGAGCGTGATAGAATCTACTGTTGCCAAATCCTAAATAGGGAGACTTGTGTAAGTGAAAAAAGAGAGAACAAGTATATCTCATAATACCACTTAAACATTTAATAGTGACACGGACCTTGAAGGGCATCCCAACAACAAGCTTTGCTGCAAGTGACTTGTAGAGAAGCTCTGGTGCCTGGAAGAGAGAAAAATGATTGATGAAGCGATTAATCTCAATGTACCTCCCCTAAGGAGACTGGAGAGCTGAAAAGGGGAAGAGGTCAATGGTACCTTCAGTTGATCTAGAGATACTGACATGAGAACAGAGCCATCACGGTGCAGGACGCCTCTATAATCTACCTCCTCACCCTGTAAATCAAGAAAGATTCTGACTTTCCAAAGTGCATATTGCAAAGCCTGAATAGAGGAATTAGGCGACAAATGCTATGAAAATTTTTGGTGATAACCTCCTTTTGGACTGGCAGTTGGCCAGATCGGCGTTGGAAATCAAAATAGTGTCTGTGCTTTTCTTTAAATGGTGCCTGGCGCAGAGAAGTTAATCAAGAGCTAAGCAACAGGATATAGTAGAGCATGGTGCAGTACCGAAGCAAGTTAACACAGCAAAACACAATATAGAAGCATACCACTCCCTTCTGAAATTCTGATGCTTTCATGCCTAGGTTCGCCAACCTTCTACAAGGATCTATCTCCAGCTCTGGTGGTTCTGTAAGTGAGACTCTGATTGTATCACCCAAACCATCCTGCACATGCAACAAAATTCTTGATTTTACAATGAAGAGATACATCAATGCCCTCTAAGACTTTATATTAACCATGCATAAAGAACACAGATAGAACCAAGAACAGACATTTATGAACGCAGTAAAGAAATCATGAAGAGACAAATTTCAGTCTCACTCTCAGCAATGTCTCACACAGTTTCTCCTTAAAATCCGTCACAAAATGAACTTGATCTGATATGTTGAAGTTTTTCCCTCCTTTAAGATCCCATTCTGGTAATCATAATTGTTCTCTTTACTATGATAATCTAAGCCGTTACTCATGTCCAATATAATTGGCACTATAATGATACCTGAAGAAGAGTCCCAATGCCGATTGCAGATTTCATCCGGCCATCTTCACCTTCTCCAGCTTCAGTGACACCTAAGTGCAATGGATAATCCCAGCCCTGAGCATACATTTCTGCTACAAGCAGACGGTATGCCTGAACCATCACAACCGGGTTGCTTGCTTTCATTGAAAAGACAAAATTATGGAAATCCAACTTGCGGCAGATCCTTGCAAACTCAAATGCAGATTCAACCTATTTGATGGAAGCAAATTGCGTTGATGCCTCTAAGTCTTAACAGTAGAAAAACAATTTTTAACTTTTCAGTAGTATGAAAGAAAATAGTTCTTTACCATTCCCCTAGGAGAATCTCCATAATAGCTCATTATACGATCTGAAAGACTCCCATGGTTTGTCCCTATACGCATTGCCCTTCCATATTTCTTACATTTCTCAACCAATGGTGTAAAAACCTGGTGAAATGAACACCATGAGGTTGAGCTTAAAACACCGAAGAAGCTAAATTTAGGTAGAGCTTAAAAGACTTTGCAAAGGGCCATGATGTAGAAAAGTAATTTGACCTGCTCAATATGCTCAAGCTCTTTCTGATAGTCATATTCAGTGTATTCTAACTTCTCAAACTGTGCCCGCCTATCAGCTGCAATGAAAACCATGGTGAACCAGTAGAGTTGTTTAATTATCTAAAATTGGTGTAAACAGGGACAAATCTGTACCAAAATTTCCCGGATTGACGCGGATTTTGTCAAAGCACTCAGCCACTCTCAAAGCAACAGAAGGAGCGAAGTGGATGTCAGCAACCAGAGGTATATTGTAACTGCACAAATAAGATATCAGTTTGATGGTTGATCAGCATGCCAATCAAGCAACACAAGTTAAACCAGACTTACTTTTTCTGCACAAGAGAGTTTTTAATTTCCAAACACGCATCTGCTTCTCTCTTCCCTTGGACTGTTATCCGAACAATATCTGCTCCCTTGTCCGCTATTCTCATTACCTACCAAAAGTAAGGCAGTTAATTTGATGGAACAGAGAGTAAAATTGAAATAAACCCATATAGATTATCAATGCAAACTTGAAGTTCTCTATCAATACACAAATTTGAGTCTCTACTTGGAACTAAATATCAATGAGTAAATCTTTAAAAGTCTTAAGTGTTTTTTTTTATAATCATGACTCTGAACTCGATCAGTCGTATTTCAAGCCTTTGACTCTTGTCTGAAGGTAATTTTATTATCCTCGGCCCAGATAGTCAAGAGAAAGATGTAGAGACATGAAAAAGGAATAAACAAGTAACACCACATGATCCTGACGGAATTTTGAGTCACAATGACCTTTGTGATTGTCTATTCCGCAGCTTGGATATAAGAATTGGAAAGAAAGAAGTGATAAAAACCTGTTCAACCGTTCCAGCGACATCCTTAGTATCACTTGTTGTCATAGTCTGAATTCTGATTGGATGCTCACTACCAAGAGGCACATTTCCCACCATGACAGTTCTCGTCTTCCTCCTGACTGTCTTATGAACGGATTCACAGTACTTTTGTCTGGGAACTACATGGAAATAAACAATGATTAAGCACAAGAATCAAAGTACAAAAGAAAGGTGATTACCAGCCAAGACCTCCAAATATTAAATCCTTTGCAATCAGATAAGAACACCAACTAGCTAGCTCAAACAACTACAAGGTCAACGGGCTCATTAAAGAACGCAAAAAACTTCAAATCAATACTTGCCTAATAAAGGGCTTCCCTCTGAGGCTGGCTCAAGCTCAACGGTTGAGTTGCGAATCATGGAAACTCTTTTGCGACCAGACTTGATCCTCTTCAAGTCACAAACTCTGACGAAATCCAAGTGTTTGGCAAACCCCAAGCTCGTGTCCCTGCTCTTGAGACCCGTAAACGATGTGGGTACAGCTCCAGTTGCCATTTCGACCAAGAATCACCCTCACCTACTTATTTCCACGATCACATTACAAACAATATCTAGATCAATAAAAACGTACCAGAACTAAAAGTAGCATAAATTTTGAATCTTTGTAACATTCTTTCAATCCAGACTATGATTAGGCAAACAAACAAAAGCACCAAGAGGGATTTTGTAATGAGAAAACAAATTATCTAGCTACCAGGCTCTCTTCTCTTCTTCTTCAAAAGAAAAAATAAACAATCTTCTTTACTCGAATCCCACACAATTGGAGAACAGAGTAGATAAAATGGTTCTAATATCAATCAACAACTATAGGATTGAAGCCAAGAACTCCTCAAGTAAATTCAGAAATAAGAGCTGCTTGATTATTGTTACCTCAAGAGAAACTTTACAGACAGTTGAAGTATAGAGAGTGGAGGGAAGGAACAAGATAAGAGAAAAGGAATTAGTAATCAGAGAGGTGGTCGTCCTGGCCCTGGGCGAGGATTTGGAAGCCAAAGGAATGTATATCTATGAAAACAACGGGAAGTGGCACTATATGCCAACAACCATGTCTGAGTGTGAGCATCCTTTTGTACCGTTTGGCTGTTGAATTCTTTCGAGGTTAATCCATGCAAAATTACCCTTTAATTTTCTAAAAATAAAATGAAAAAAAGAAGAAGAAGAAACATAAAGATCAGACAAGTCAAGAAGAGGCAGCCACAAAATTACCATATAAGTACTATTAATTAGTGTATTCCGTTGCAAGGAGGGGGCGTGGCGGGAACACTCCTGTCCTAAAATAAGGAATTAGGATATATATCTGTATTTTCTTATTAGTTAAATAAGTCTCGCTTGGCTGCTAGTCAACAAAATACAACCCCCGTATGTATTATAATGTTTATACACTTTGACTTTTAACATTTCCACAAGAGAGTGTGAGAATTTTAAGAATAGTGTACAAATCTATCTTTTAAAATTCAGACGGATGATTCAACTGAAGAAGTAACTGATTCAAGAATCAATGGTTCAATCAGATTTAAATCGTGATCGAACCGATGATTAATAAATATGTAAATTTTATTATATATATATTATATATAAGATAATTTTTAAACATACTATTTAATTATTTATCTAATTGTAAACTTAACT
>JANKYE010000224.1:7915411-7926728 GCA_032467995.1 Erythroxylum dillonii
AATTTTTAAACATACTATTTAATTATTTATCTAATTGTAAACTTAACTTAAACGTTCAAACTTTAAAACAAACAAGTTTTTTTTTTATAAATTCACCAACACAACACAAAATAAGATAACAAAACTCATTAGTTATATTTCATACAAAAGATTTTTTAAAAAGATTACTAATCATAATATTCATTCAAGTTGAAATTATCCAAATTAAGATATTTTAAATGAACCGATCGGTTCTTTCTTTTACTGATTTAGAGGTTTTTTTCAATCCGATCGTAAAATGAACGGATCAATCACTCACAAAAAATAAGGCTAAATTGAACCGTTTCATGTTTCGGGTCACTGATTCGGTTTAATTTTTAAAACACTTGTACAAACACACACATGTTCATTTCACTGTGCTCTAATTAACATTAATCTTATGGATTAAAAAAGTCAAATTTAACGTATTTAATATTAAAAGTTTTCCGTTTTACGAGGGTTTAGAGAGACTCGTGGCATTTAGCTGTAGATGGGATGGGATGGGATAGTCAATTTTGTCCATGACATTCATGTTCAACGTCGGCAGGACGCAATGACTCGTTTCATTAGCAGTTTAATTGAGGATCAAATTACTTGTTTTCATTATTCTGATACTGTATCTTATTTTATTTTATGATAAGAACTGAATCCTTTCAATTATATGATGGCTGGAGGATTTCGCCTGTCTTGTCAGATGTCAAATCTTTAAATTACCAAATCATTGATTTACTTGCAACTAGTGTGTTGAGTATTGTAAAAAAATTGCCATCTCACGCACCATTGTGGGACATCATTTCCATCTTAAAAACGTTTTCGGCCTGGAAATGTCAGATGGAAACAAAGTAGCCTAGCAGGTTACAAACTGAGCTTTCTTTGACAAATGAAGTTTTTAGTATATATATACATATATATTCCCGTTAATGGCGATTCTTGGAATAGATTATTATGGAATTCAGAAGATCAGCAACCTTGCCATTTTTTTTTTCATCCTCCCAAAAAGCCAGCTGTCTCATTGACTAACTCGGTATAGTCCCTGATGATTAATTATAACAAATTTGCAGCAGCAGCAGTAGCAGTAGCATGAAATCAACAGTGAACTACCTTATCACTTTCTGCAATCAAAATCAACCAACATCAAGAAGTCTAATAATGTTTGCTATACAAAACTTAATTCCAAAAAGAGGTACATAACATTGATTTCCATGTACAAGGACAAGCGTATTCTCAGTCAAAAATTAGTTTGGAGATACGAAGCTGAGAAGCTTTACTAGTGTATTTCTCCTTGCAAGCTACACCAGTCTCTTCTTTGGTTAGGCTTCATGATATACTACGGCTAATAGCAACCCTAGCAAGAGAAGAAGGTCCTAGCTCAAGAAAAGCAATACCATCAAACAGAAACCAGTTTGTGCTAATGAATGATGTAAGTAGTTCTTTGAGAAGTTCATACAGACAACTTCTTGCTCCTTTTAATGATACGGTTCTGGGGACAACATGGGGCTTTCCTTGCACTTCTTCCCCCCATACATCCTTCCGAGTACAGTAAAATAGTAAATACTTCCAAGAATAGACAACTAGAGATATTTAAATCCAAGTAAACCTTGAGATAGCTGAAGTTATATTGAAGCTGGACCAAGTACAATTGATTTGCAGAAATAGTTCTGCTCATTCCTATCCATAACCTGTTAACGTCAATGGTGAGTGACATCCCCTCGTTCAGAATATACTTTTCAAGTCACCATCCTTTCCTCAACTAGAGAATATTTTTCAAGGATGATTACGGTCCCTTCCATTGCACTGGATAGAAGTGAAAACAGGCAAATAGAAGGGCAAAAGCAATTAGACGGCAGAGAAGTTGCGACAAAGTACATATGTCTACACCACTAACAACAATTGACACAGCAAATATAGTACAAAGCTTATCACTCAAATGATCAGGTGTTAAAATTTGATAATATTCTTCACAAATGAGAAATTCAGATTAGCTTGGAGTGAATATTTTAAAATGGATAATTGAGGATAAGGAAAATGGTTTCCTTCATTTTAATTTAAACAAAGTACACTTTTGAATAAATACAGAGTGAAGAAGAAAGAAAATATACAAATCTTATTGAAATAAGTTAAGTACTCGCTCAGATTTCTTAAACCACGGAACATATTTGGATGTTCAGCATAGAAACATAACAAAAGCACCATTGCTATCACAACTGAAATTCACATGATTTTAAATCTTCCAAATAAGATGCTCAAAATAACTTCCAAACTAACATATTTACAAATTATCAGCTAGCAATAATTTTTTCATCTCCTAATCATTAAATAACATTACAATCATTTCGTAAATTTCAATATATAGGCACTGAATCCACACAGCAATGGAAGAATGCTTGGAAATTTACCTCCCCGTTCTAAGAATCTTGTAATTTCCAAGCTTAGTGAGATCTACTACTGTCGATCCAGCACGACCAGATGGAAGCACACCTCCATCATAGACATGAGCACAATGTTTCCAGAGATTTTCAAAATCCTTGACGGAGACACTACTTGGTTGGCCACTAAGATTTGCACTTGTAAGGGCTACTGCTCTTCCCAAGCCGCGAGCAATTGCCCGAATAAAGTTACAATCAGGGACTCGAACACCTATACTATCCAGTCCTGGGTTCAAGGACTTCTCTAGTTCACTGCACTCGCCTGAGAAATATTCAACCACGTGCTTAAATTACAAAAACATTTGAGCCAAATCCACTGCTCACTGGAGTAGCAGATCTGCAATTACATTTTTTATTACAGTTTTATTTTCATCTACAAGGGTAGAAAACACAAAAAGAGCTACAAACCTCGCCTCAATACAACAGTTACAGGTCCTGGAAGTAGAGAATCAAGTAGGCCATGAGGCAGATAGTCAGTGACAGCAAAACGTTTTATTTCCATTGCATCTCCAACACAGATTGCAAGAGGACTTGTATGCTGGCGTCCTTTGATCTCATAAATACTATGAACTGCTTCCAAAGTACTGACATGATAAAAAAGGATGACGAATCTGTAAATTCACAAAATTATATTCAAAATTCCACTAATTATGAAAGATAGTCAAATCTAGCTAATGAAAAAAGGAGATGTGTATTTTTTTCTCAAGTATTTTCACTAATCACTCTTTAGCCCAACTATGAAATGACAAAAGGAAAAGGTATCATCCACAATTTTCTTTGACATGATTTCAAAACATGGCCTATGTTGATAAGCTGCCAAGTTTTAATGAAAGGGATGCTTTCTTCTCGTAATCATAAGTTGCATAAGTAGGATTCATTAATTTATTAAGGATAGTAACAACCAACTAAACTCCTTCAAATGTAAGAATTTAATCAGGACATTAACCTCACGGTAACATGAATAAAGTGGGGAGCACTCCATTACTAACAATTGCAGTATAATATTAGATATCGACCTACAAGCCAAAATGTTTGGTGTCACTTTTAGTATGGTATCTATTTGAACTGTTAAATATGTCTCTTGTTCTAATAAAGCATTCAAAGCAAGACAAAAAAGGAGGGAAATAATTGTGGTTTCTATTGACAGACAGTGAAGTTAAAATGGTATACCAAGCATCACAAGCAAATCCATAGAGCGTATCTGTAGGAACTGCAATGACCTTCCCAGCTCTGAGATCTTCAACTGCCTCATCCACATATCTTTCTGTTGCTGGCCGAACAACACTCAAGCTGTTCTCGACAACAAACTCACTCTTCTCCAACGTCCCAGCCATTTTCCTTGTGCACCGCGCTTTAAAGCTCGTGCTCAGTCTTAAAGATTGTACAAATCCAATACGACGAGTAACTGAAACAATCGATTCAACGAACTGCCAGTGAGATTCATCCCCAAAAGCACAACCAGAAAAAGTGAAAGCATAATGACGGAGCACTGCGCAATTCGGGCTGGACATTACAACAGAAATAATGACACCTTTCACTCCCGAAAATTTAGGAAGATGTGACTTGTGAGATGAGTCACTGAACAATAACTGAAGACAAGCACACACACACAAAAAAAGGAAAACCCAATTGAAACCACAGGGAATCGCTCTCTTTAACGTGATATTAACGCAAAAAGCATGCAACTTTAAAGCTTTTAATAGAGTTTTGTCACAAAAATGAAATAGAAAAATGAGTACGAGTTAGAGAGAAGAAGAGAGACCAACGAACTGGGGATTAGAGACGACCTCGAGCGAGTAGCGGGAACTTGTGGGCAATATTAGCAGCGAGGTTCATGCTATTCACCAACATCTCCGTAAGTAGTTATTGGGCTGAGTTTAGGCTTTTTTCTCCCTATCTCTGTCGTCCACTCGCTCTAAGCTGCTTCTTCACCCAGCGCCTAAAGCTACAAAAGCCCAGTTGCCCTCGTTCAGGCCATTTCTTGTCCAAAACTAAAGTAGTTGTCGGTGCGTTCTTGTTCTGTTTTTAAGACTCTGTACCAACTGTTGTCTGTTCTGGCTTAGGACAAAAGTTTATCTCTTGAATTCACAAGTTTCATTTTTGCTGTTAATACTCGTCTAACTCATCTCATCCACATATTATATAAGTTACATAAATGTAAATTTTGTCCGCAACTGAGACTTCCAACACTTATTCCAACACAGACCCTGAGTCCTTGGCCCGAGTTTCGATTGTCCAGTCCAAAGCACTTAATTGTACGAAATGGAAGGTTTAGGACTCATAAAAGATGTTAAATATTGTGTAATCCCAATTCTCAATTTCCTCTTTCTTTTAAATAGATGTGTCATTTTGATCCAGTTTGATTTGATTTTAGTTTGATTTTAGCCAGAGTTAACCGGACCACAAGCAAGCTATAGGCCAAAAGTGATTGGCCAGACTGAAGTCGGGCTGAGCACGAGCCGACTAAGCCTGTAACTCAACTATTACTTCCAAAATAATATCTAATTTTGGCCGAAGTTAATCGGACTACAGGTAAGCTACATGTAAAAGGTGATCGGCCAAGTTGAAGTTGGACCAAGCACGATCTAGCTCGACCTATGATCTGACCATTACTTAAAAAATGACGTCATTTTTTTCATCTTTTTTAAAATATATAAGAAAGACCAGGTTGACTCGCCCTGTCCATAACTCGTCGAGTCATGAACCGAGCTACAATCCAGTCAGCCTATAGTCGGGCCGAATCACAAACCGACCTATCCTGACCTGTCAGGCCGAGAGCGACCCAAACTTGACCCAGCCTATTGACATTCCTATTTTAAACTCCTTTCCTGGTACTAAGAAAACTGGAAAAAAGAACTAAATTAGTAATAGTAGTTCACCAACACGGCAATCTCTTACAACGAGTTGCACAGCAATCACTTGTGATTATACTTGTGAAACTTCATACATGTTTACCAAATATAACCATGCAATTTTTAAATTCAATTAAAAGACAGGAAAATGAAGATTATTATTTCCCATAACCAATTCCAAGCCTGTTGTTTCAATCCAATCCAGTATAGCCACCTTAGTGATTAATAATACAATTACAATACTATTTTCAGGAATCATCAATCACCCTGCTGGTGTGAGTTACAACCTGTTGAATTGAAAGCTTTACCAATGTTTCTGGCTAAGAGAACAAAAGATGCTCCTCCTATCATGGCTTATATTACAACACAAACTTCTATGGATTCAGGTCATCATAATTTAATCCGGAAAACTTTATATTGAAGGAAGACATAATTATCTGGATCTTCAGTCTCACTTCTATGGACCTGTTAGATTTGGATTTGTTGTTCTTGGAAACTGCCCTGGTGCTGGCATTGCAAGGGAACTGTGCTGTTCTGATCGAGCATTCCATCTCCTCTTCCATCTCAAGAGCTCGACTAGTATAGAACTACCACTCATTGCTACACCAAAGCCCGCAAATGTAGCAAGAAGAATGGATAGAACCGCCTGTACCCCGACCTATGGCATCATAAACAACAAATGTTGAATGGTTTACTATTAGGAGAAGCATACAATGTCCAAAGTAAAGAATGTTAGAGCATTCCAATGATCTCAAGCACGTCCAAACTTAAGATGCTAAACATGATAACTGATTTTTTTTGCGTAAAAATTTTAAAATATCGAGAAATATATACATCCGTACTGAAATTATATACATTGACACATGCATAATGCAGATGAATAAATACCAAATACAACTTCGGCATGGAGTCTCTCTCTCTCTCTCCATTTTCCTTTTAGAGTACATAAGGCTAAATTTGCTTACCAAAGAGTAAAAGATATGCGCAAAAAGAACCACCAAGGCAAACTGAACTGAAGCATAAACCCAAACAAATCTTCTCTTCACTGCATGCAAAATCTCAATATTAGTAATCCATAAGCAATAGGCTTGCCTCAGCATCTAATTGTTCGTCACAACATCGTTATTTCAAAGTCTTCCCACTCCCTTGATTGTCTAAAGCCCTATGTAATAGTGTGTGAGCATGTTGGCATATAGTTATGTATTGAACCGACTTAGCAAACTAAAATCAGCAGTGCATCACTGTTTTTCAATTCAAGAGGCCTCCAGAAGTACGACCACTCCAGGATATCATATAATATATAAATTTAGAGGGTATGGCCAATATACCCATGGTTGATGAGATCATGGATGACAAGAGCCCCAGTACACAAGAAAATGGAAGAGATATAGCAATTGCACTAGTACCCATTCTTGTAACCTACACATAAGAAATTGGATAAGGAAGAAGTATAATTTCAAGTTTATAAATCTTAATGTGGAGAAGTTTATCTTACCAAGAGCTGTTCAAGAAAGCAAAAGTACGCTAGCATGCTAATGATCACAAGGACAGGAACTTCCTGCCAAACCCTGATTAGAAGGTTAGCTAGTAAGTCACTGGTACACAGAGTGATACTAGATGTAAATTTTTTAGTTGAAATTTCAATCCTAAAACAAGCTAGAATAGAAGCTGCAATTTCATGATTATGATTTCATTTTGCACCAACGTAGCCTCAAGTGAAGCATAATTTCACCTCTTAAGCATTAGGTATTAGAAATACTTGCCTATATCCGTTGACTCCTTCCTGCTGATTTCTTCTTCCGCCATTTGTACGAGCAAATACACTTTGGACTCGTAACAGAGTAACAGGGAGGTTTTGAACCTCTTGCTTGCACACATCACAGGTCTTATTGCCTTTAATGCTAAACCATTTCACAGCACATTCTCGATGGGCCAGAGCAAGTTCACCTTTGCAGCTACACTCCATCTTGAGGGTCTCACCTCCTTCACACAGCTCAACAAAACAAATTCTACAAACAGCGTCTTCTTCAGGAATGTCTTCACCATCATCATCATTGGTTTCTGAACCACAGGACTACAATAAGACATTGGCTGGTAACTACAAGTAAAACACTTCAAACTTGTAGAGGAGAATATTAAAAACACAGATGCACAGGAAGCCAATACCAACTGATCAATGACAACTGACAAGAATTCATAAGTGACAATGCATTGAATTTAAAATGTTTCAGACACACACGCAAGCAACTTATGTAAACAGTTGTCCCAAAAAACTCAATGACAATACCATCATCAACACTTGGGGATGCATGACTTATGATCTCTCCATCTTTCACTCGAGGGGTTGATGGCACAACGCGGAAAAAGGAGTCCATCCTCTTCATACTTCTTTCTTTGTTTCGAACAGGAACTGATAGTGAGCGACATATCTTCCATTGGCCATCTTTTCTCTGAAAAAGTAAACATCAATTCAGAGCAATCACAGCTAAATTTAAACCTATTAAGCATGCAAATAAGAGGAACTATAGCATTGGCCTGATCACTGTACATTGATCTATTTAAGAGTAGTAATATACCACACATGTTTTCAAAAAACATGCAGGCTGATTCTTGTTTTCATTTTAGCAATTGAATGATTCCACGACATCAAATTGGTCATATAATATACAAAAACGTACATTTGGATTGTTTGCACCAGCAAGGAGTCCTCCACGTACAGAATCGGGATTAGAATTCGCTATTGGAGTCACAGGCAATGATGATGTCCTCTTCATCCTAGGAGTGAATATCTTTGAAAGTGACAACGATCTTGATATCGAAGGCTTCTCTTGTGACAAAGTAGATGAAGCATCTGGACTTGAATTAGCACCCTTCTCAACATCTAAGGTAGAAATTCGAGACTTGAAACTGAGTTTTGGTAAGAGACTTCTTAAAGAAGCTATGCCTCTAGTTGAGGAAGGGCCTGGGGAGCCATTTGCTCTGGCATCATTAGAACTAGGTGTCAATAGAAAATTTACTTTCCTGGGAGTTGGAGTAAGTGTTGGAGGCATCTTTATCATGACTGAATCCTCTAATGAGTTCACTGTTTTTGAAGGTATCTCCAAAAATAGATTTCTCCGCTTCCAATGTTGAACATGATTTGTTTCTTCAACTATTCCCGTTGGTTCTTCAACCTGTGTCTAAATTGAGATAGAGTATGAAATAAGTTTACAGCTGCAAAACAAAAATCCTAAGTAGACCAGCCAAAAAGCCTAACTTATGCTCAAAAATTTCACTAATTTTATTGATTTAAAGAACAGAATTATATGCCCCAAGAATATTAAAAAGGAAAAAGATGGAAAAGAAAGAATGGAAGGAAATGAACACAAGCTGTATCCATATCTTCTCGCAACTTGTATTAGCACACAAATGTAGCACAGAATAAGAAATAATAGCTTGATACTCATTGGGAGAAAAATGATATCACTGGAATGCCAAGTAATTAGATATGTCCTAGGACACAATTAAGAACTGTGTGCATATAGGAAGACTCTCAATAAAAGACATAGAAAGAAGGAACTATAAAAATTATACTCAAATTGAAGTTCAAGTAGGCTGAAATTCCTAAGATTTTCAACACAGAACAGTTTGCAGTGGAGGTTGTCATTACAGTGACTATGCACTTGCTCCACATATTTCTCACACATGAAGAAGATACAAAATTACTTTTAGAACAACTACCGAGTCACTTTTATAAGTGAATCCACTCAAAATGATTAGAGAAAATAATAAAAGAACTTCCTAATTTCTAATTAGTACTGTTGTCATAGAAAATGCTGATGTTTGGAAGTCCAATCATGTGTACGAATTTTTCACGAATTAGATTCGATTTATAGCTCCTAGCACTTATTTATCACAGAGTTGAGAAGATAACTTTCTTAAAACAATTTCTTATAAATCAAACCAGAATACATAAACAAGCTTATTATCCACGAGACAAATTGAGGGTAGGGACACGCAAAATCTGCAATTCTTTGGTCATGCACACAGGTTTGAATGCAAACGTATCATGGTAATTGGAGGAGGACAAAAGAACATGCGATTAAAAATGAAATTGTTCCGTCTTTCTTCTAGCTTTCCACTGAAATTTGACCCCTTCGTATTTAAACTAACTAAATACGTATTCCAGCTTTTCAGGAAGAGTGAGTTTGCCAAATAATGTTTCGCTGCTAGAATGGAATTGAGCCCTAATTCTGATCCCTGGAAAAACCAAGATCAGACAGTTCCCTAGTCGCATCACCGTTCAAATTTAGAACAAATAAAGTATAAACTTCCATAAAATACACCGGATTCATTTAGTGATGCAGGAAGTGAACAAGGAAAAGGTAAACAAAGGCCACCAACTAAAAATACAACACCAGAAAACCAGCCCTTTATATCTCTGAATGAACATAAAGAGCAGAACTTTCACAAAGATAATGAAAACCAATCAAAGACTCATGATCCACGTCTTGTCAGAAGAAGAAAAAGAAGCTTATGCGAAAGAAAAAGATCAGAACAAAGAAACCCAAAAAGTTAAAAGAAGGAAACACATACTCTGGTTTGGCTGGAACCTGCATCGTGCAGGGGTTCCATGACAAGCTTCTCCTGAGCTGCCATTCTATCACCAACTAAAACAACCAAATTAATAAACAGAAAAGGAGAAAAGAAGAGATGGAGGAGTTAAGAAATCGCGATGGAGTTGTAATTGTATGGTGTGGGGGGTTAGAAAAGAGGAAGAGAATAAGAAAAAGGAAGATTGATTCTTCTTGTAGTTGAAGGCAGAGGAGTGAGAAGCATTCATTTCCTCTCTTTCATTTATGACAAAAGGTGGTGAGGAGTGTGGCCTTCTGCCGCATAGTGCAGCTGCCACTTGAGTTGAGTTGAGTTGAGTTGACAGGATCATTTACTACTTTGAGGTATTTTAGTGTTAAATGTTAATGTTACGATAGCATGCCAATAGGGACGGGAGGGACTGACCAGTTGTCTAATTCGTAGAGATTGGGCTTACATATCTATCAATTACTTGAGGAAGCTTCCAGCAGTAACAGTAACAGGCTGCACTGCACACCTCTGCATTTACTTTTTGTAAGACTTTATTTTTTACTTTAGCCTTTTTGTAACTTTGTTCTGCCCCCTTTTATAAACACTTGATTCTTTCTTTTCCAGTTTGAATTTGAAAGATAATGGATTAAGAGCCTGCAACATAATTATAATTAGATTTCAGAATGAGGTTAAGAAGAATGAAATTATCGCTCGCTAGTAAACACAGCAACTGAACGTGGTAGGAGTTGAAGTGGGATTAAAGCAAATGTGGTTCCAATCTTCCATAAAAAATCACCAGTTCTTTTTGCCTAACTTGATAGGAACTTGTTATTCTCTCTGATTTCTTCAAATGTAAGTTTCAGGGATGAAAACAAAACGTCATTTCTCTTCTGCTTTCTGTACTCCGCGTAACTTTTTGTTCCATTTTTCCACTCGGTAGTAAATAGTAGCATAGTACTCTTGTGGATTCTTAAGCCCTGCTTTCCCACTGGAGATTTCTCAATAACTTTATAGTTTGAAAATATAACAGCTAGCCTTTGTTCCTGTTAACTAAGGGCACGTTTGTTCCATTTTTTTCTTCTATTTTTTATTGCCATTTTTGTAAAAAAAAAAAGGTAAGTAAAACATGTTTAGTTTACTCTGTTGTGATTTTTTATTTTTGAAAATAAAAAAACCACAACAGTTTTACAGAAACTAAAAAACATCGTTTCTATGAATTTTGACAACACAAAAAAACAACATATCCCTATTTTTTATCTCGATTAATAATAATAATAATAATAAAATTTATAATGATAATTAATAATAATAATAATAAGACAATTAATTTCGTATAATAAAATTAATAAAATAATAATATTAATAATAAAAAGAATAATAACAAGTAGAAAATTTATAAAAATTTAATAATAATGATAATGATGATGAAGGGACTAAGCACTAAAACTTAAATTTTTC
>JANKYE010000224.1:8116944-8130634 GCA_032467995.1 Erythroxylum dillonii
ATTTCATTCGGAGTAACCCCTAGAAATATTCGCAATTTTCTTTAGCTTTAATTTTGTTATTTTTGCTAGTTAAATTTTCTTATTTTAATTTCCCATTTTTACATAATCGCTTAGTCCAATTAATTGAGTGCTCCAAGCCTAGTACTTACACAATTACTCCTTGTGGGATGATATTATACTGTACTACTTGAGACCCGTGAACTTGCGGAATCCCATCATTTACAGACCAAAAAAAATTCACGCATGCACCCATCCACAAGCATGAAAACATCATCTCTTTGTCATTTATCCTTAATATAACCATGAAAATGAAAGCACAACTTACTTGTTTAAAAAAAAACTCCAATAGTAAGAGTAGACAAAGCTTTTCGGTGGGTCAAGCAACAACAAGAATCAATGAAAAAAACAATATATATATGGAATGGTTTCGGTGATGTATAAGCAAGGAGAGTTTTTGTTTTTGTCAAAACCTTCACTGTGAATAAACAACTGTAGAGGAGAACTTCACCGTGGCGTTTTGCGTGATTAAAACGTGTCATTATATAATGCTACCACTTGACACAATTTAACTAGTCTATTTATTTTTCTTATTTCAATATTTTTCCTAGTCTAAATACCTCAATTTTTTAAATAAATTTCCACAATATCCAAAAATGTCTCCAAAAATGCGGAATGAATTCTAATACATACCAAATTTAATTTCAAGATAATTAATCCATCATTCACTAAAAAAACAAAAAAATAATTATTATCACTGAATAAATTTTCAGCTCAAATAATTCACTAAAAATTTCAAAATATTCAAAATATACCAAAATTTCCAAATCACAATTAATACACTCCAATTTAATACACAATTTTCACATATAAATCAAATTTACACGGAAATGTCAATGAATACATGTACAATCATATGAATATGCAAAATAAATGTGTATGTCACAATTAACTTATGCATGACGTGCGTTTTCTTAATTTCACAATACTTTCTCATAAATTATTATTCTAGCCTTAACTTGGGTATCAGGATGTTACACGAAAAATCTCTCTACCTCTGCTAACCAATCAAGAAAGCTTTCAAAATCTAGATCTCCACTAAAAGATGGGATATCTACCTTAAGTTTATATTCATAGTCTCTTCTTCATCTTGACTGGATGACTTCTTCCTTATCACTAAAACTATTTCCATGATTCCGCGACACGAGATTTTGAATATGAGGATGCCTCGCAAGGTCACCTTCCCTAACAATTGGTTCCTCAATTCATCTTGTATTGTCTCCTTGTAACAACGCTTGCAACTGGTCCTGAATCAACGCTAGTTGCCGTTCCATATTATGAATTGACTCCCAAACTTCGAGTAACCCACAAACGTTGTCGTTGGTGTTGGCCATTGTCAGACAAACAAACCTTGAGTTTCAAGGCTCTGATACCACCTAATGCAGCGTGGAAACGTAGTGCTCTAATCCAAGAAGACAGAAAACATAGATCTATTGCAAGACCTACAAAGTACTCAAAAGGTAGATGAAAATCTTAAGAAAAATAGAGTATTTTGATTGAAAAATAGGCAAAGGTTCTTCAGCAATACAATAAAGAAGTATTTATATGAGTTATAATGACCTAGAAACTAATAACAAGGATAAAAATGTCTTTGTAATCCTAATAAAAGTTAAACACAATAAATATATAAATTTTCTAACCTAAAGCTCTGCGTCAATGCTAAAAGTAGGAAGGACTGCATTAATTTTGTGACATTGTGTCTTCGGATGCTATCTATGTTAGGAAAAAATATAAGATGCATCAAGCTCTTATTTGTTGGGGTTAACTAGGATTATCAATTCATTTTGCTTGGTTGTGCGTTGATTTTAGATAAAAGTACTGCAACATATTATTGGCGAATGCAAACTTGGCTTAGAGCAATTAGAGGACAAGCTCCAAAAGTTATAATCACTGACCAAGATGATGTGGGCAAGTGGGTTTGCAAATGGTAGGCAACCAGGCCTGTGGATTGTGGGCAAGGTGGTGCTTGACAATGAGCAAACTACCAAGTGAGCAGAAGGTGGCCGAAGATGGCTTCCTCCTACAATGAATAACATTAGATGGATTAGGTTTTTTTTTTCATCTTTTAATTGTTTCATTTAATAATAATTAATTAAAATTTATAAAATTGTGACCTTTATATCCATTACATATGGTGTCCTACGTGTTAGAAAATATGTCTAACTTGTCATGTTATCTCTATTAATGAAGACATTAACATTGAGCTATAATTGTAAAAAAAATTAATTGGTCAAGTATTTAATTATCATTTTTTAAAATTTTAATCATAATTGAAAATATGTAAAAAGATTTTTTTAATTAACTCAAAAAAATACAATATCTTTTAATTATATTAAATTTTTTAATTTTATTCAATATTTAACAATACATATATAAAGCCAATTAAATCTTTAAACGAACTTATTATTTTTTAATCACACATGGTTTTGGTTCTAATTTGGTTCGTTATAAGAGTAGTTAGGCTCAGCTTTCAGCCCGCGATAAAAGCCCAGCAAGATATTAGGTTGCGATTTTGGACCTCCACCTTAAAAATTAATTTTCTCAATTATTCAGGTTTTACTCAAACTACAACCCCATCATGTTTACATTAACGCCATCAAATATTTAATACAAGTTACTTATGGAAATGCTCTAGAGTTTGGAATAAACTATTGAAGAAACTAAATTAAACGTCAAAAGAACTGCAAATAGCTTGATCAGACTGCGTCAAGTACAAAAGAAGAAATTCCAAACACTCAATTTAAGCCGGCGGCTAACAATCAACACGGAACGAGTCCAAACGACGAGACTATTCAGTAATCCCTGTTTCTTATTTACAGTGTCGGAGGCTAGGTGGTCAAAGATCCGAAACAACAGGAAGGCAACATATTCGGACTCGGGTTATGATCTCGGATTTTCAAGCTACGGGACCTGAGCTGGTCCGGTAGAGCTTGCCGAAGACGTGGAGAGCGGTGACGAAGCCGATGAAGCAGAGGCTAATCACGAGCACGACGGTCGGTGAGATCTTGAGCCCCGGAGCGTCATCTGTGTAGAAGCGGAGCATGTTGCTGCTGCCTCCTCCGACTGCTCCGGAGGCGGCGGAGGGAGAGGAGGAAGATGCTACACGTCGGCGGCGCATTCCAGCCGTGGCGGCTGCAGAGCCACGAGGTGCCATGACACCGGGACGGGAAGTGGCGGATGAGGAGGATGTGGTTGTTTGGGACTGAGAAGAACCTCGGGCCATTGTTGGGGAGACTCGGAGACTACGGGAAGCTGATTGAAGATGAGAGAGATGTGACGAAATGGGAATATGAGGGGTGGAGGGCAGGATAGTAAATATGAAGAAAGTCGGGCGCTTTTAATATTCGTTTTTATTTAGGGTTGTTGAGTTAGAGCAGTACACTAACGCGGATAAGATCCATGTGTCCTGAAGCTTCTAGTCGATCAAAGTCAGAAATATTTAACTGGATAAGCATGGTTACAATTCTTAGCTTGCTTATCAAATTTTTGATCGCAATTAACTAAGGGCTTGATACCCTTTATTACGTAACTTCCATAAGCCTGAATTTTATGGGACCGTAACCCTATCTATAATTGTATATCCATTATAATTTAAATTACTGAAAAAAAAGCACATATTTTGATCTAAAGAATAAATCAATACAACCCTTGACCTTTTCTAATGCTCTAAAAGGAATGTACAAAGTGCAGGAGAGAACCATAACCTGGTCAGCTCCGTAAACAAAGCAATTGAAAGTTATTACTTCATAGCGATTTGCCTCCGGTTCGTATGTCTCTAAATAACAGAAGAAGGCAGTCTGCCTCCATCTCTCTCTGTCCATCTCAGCCAATTCAATTATCAATCCTCGGATAGTTATCTTCTTTCACTCTGTACTTACATGTTTGTTCTTCTGTCAAAGGAAAATTCCTTGCTCACGAAATTAGTCTCATATTGCGTGGAGATTGGTACAACTTGGCTTGGACCCGACTCATTCCCATTCCTTTCAATATCTCCAAACTCTATATCTTGCTGCTGGTAACCCTGGTGGTGTGACGACGATCCTTCGTAGAGATTCTGGTGGTGAGAAGGGGAAGGAGAGTCAGTGTCATAGTAATCAATCTCCAATATTGAAGTCGACCTTTCCGGCGAGCTCAGGAGGCTGTTCCCTTCGCCACGATAGTATTTCAATAGATGTACCGGCGACGCATAGTGTGATGGGGTGGTGGGTCTACTAGACCAAGGGGTTACAGAACCAGTACCCTTGTTCTCTCTAATATGTTTCCTGGCGTTTCGGTGCCAATTTCTCAGAGCTGTCGCTATTCTATCATTAAATATGGTCGGCTTCAATGATGAACCCATCTGTTATTTGTCAAAGTTGAAGACAATTGGATAAAGCACGCAGAGCATCACATTATTGACAATACAAGCTGTTAAAATGCATCATTTTCCATTACCTGTGTCACCAAGGCGTATAAAGGAAGCGTAACGTAGCTGCAAAGAATTTGAACAAGGACCCTGACAAATCACAGGCAATGCAAGTCTGTCAGAGACATTTCAGCTTCTATTTTGTTTTAAGAAATTGATATTGGAGACACGAAATTACCCCATTGAGACTCTGATGACTATGTCCTCGACATTCTCGTTAAAACAGGATTTTAGCCCAAATTGCCACTGAAAAGCCAGAGGCATAAATAGAGTTTTATCAGGATACAGAATAGACTATGTATTCCAATAGTTTTGTAAATTAGTAGTTCAATGACTTACCCAACTCCATGCGAAGAAAGCGATCTGGAAAGCATTCTGAAAAGATAAAAACGACAATTAATTGAAGGGAAACAAAGTATGTAATAATACCATTTAAATCCAAAATTATAAGTAATTAATTTAGATACCTGAAAGAGAACAAAATTAATAAGATAGAGAGTGAAGCGTGGACTGTTAAACCAAAATAGTTCGTCACCAGGCTCCACCAATGGTACACCCTTCACTATCTCTCCTCGTTCAGTTATTCTAATCGCCATCTTGGATATGATCACCTGTAACTTGGTCCCAACCAGTAGGATAATCTGCATCATCAGATCAACAGTCATAAATAAGATCAAATTAAAGGGATGCGCCAACCGATATGGTTTAACTGTGTATACTTACAACTAGGGGGATAAACGGGAGCCACAGGTAAGAGTACCATCCTGCCAAAGAGAGAATATGAAAAAAGAAGTGAATTAACATAGAATGTAAATTATTTACTCATCTTTTTTAATTTAAGCTACGTACCATGAGTGTTGAAGAGTAGGAATACAACGGTGAAGAACCAAATTGGTGGGCTGAATGTGTAAAAGAGACAAAGGAAGTTAATTTACCAAACACAAACTATGATTAATGTACCGATATAAAAATTAAAAATACTTTTTTTTTTTTTTCAAAAGACTCATTGATGACTAACCTTATTCCTACGACAACCTTGAAGTCCTCTTCCAATGATCTGTTAATATATTTCTGGAAATTGAACTTAGTGTGGCTTTGAGGTGCCAAGTGTGCCTGGAAACGAATAGCAAAGGGTAGTGTTTAGTCAGTAGAAGTGGGAAAATTAGTTTATATATAGCTTAAACCAATTATAAGAGTAATTTAATGTTTTGGACATGAAAAGTTATTACTGCTAATTAAGTTGGATATCAAGAAGCATTGAAGAGCAAGGTGGCTTACCGTGATAAATCCATGTCTCAAGGTCAAGTAGTCGACTTTTGGGACCGACCTCACAAACTGTCTGAAGAAGCAAACCTGTTTTTTGGAAGTCATTTCAAAAGCTTGAATGAGAAAAATGATATAATAATAAGCAAATCTCAATAAGCACAAGCTGGAGTTGGGCTTAGAACTTCAGATGTGAATTTGCACTCTGAACTTTGTTAGTGGATGCCAATAACACGAGATTAAACTCCTACTGAAGAAGTAGGGCTTATATATCAGAACGCAGTCCATCTCCATCACTACCGAAGAATTATAAAAGAGTAAGAAGGAATGAGTCTTACAATCCAAATGAGGAAGGGACTCTTGGTCCAGGAGCTTAAGTGCCTTCTCCCAAATGACGTATCTCTTGCAAACCTGAACCTCTCCGGATCTGTTATATTCACAGTAAAACGTGAAAATTTTGTAGACCCTCTTCCAACCGAGGTACGTATACCGATAATTACATGTGATACACGGCATATACCAGTAATAGGATAAAGATTTGGACTAACCATGTGAGAACTGATACTCGATACTTCTTGTTTCCTTTTCCCAAGCCTTCCAGCTTCTCATCTAATCAATTCAACATGAAGAGGACATTACCTTCACATGTATTGTTAAGTTAATTAAGAGTAATTAAAATGGACTAATATATTGCTAGTTTATGAATACCTTTGCTCTGCCCAAAGCCATAGTGAGAACGCAGTAAATGACGTGAGAAACTGCTAACACGAAGATAAAGATGTGGAGTTGATGAATACCATCTGACGACACAAGCGGGACTTTGTTCTGCCAAGTTATTATCAAATATTAGCTTAAATTACCTTGTAAAAAAGTGTTCTTTCAAATGGAGAAATTAACTTAAATGGCTGTAAAATACTTGCAAATTACACACAAATGCATACACGTATTTATACAGCATTCAGCAAGTCAATAACAAAGAGGAAATAACTTGTAAAAACTGGTATGAAAATCATTCATTGGAAAGCTAAGTATAGTTATTTAAGCTAAATAGGTGCAAGAGCAGCAAGACATAATTGCAATTTTATTTGTGTGTTCTTAAGAATATTTTGCTTTCATGATCTTCTATCCATTTTTCTGTTTTTACTTTGTTTCATTAAATTTCAGTCATTTGTTTCATTAAATTTCAGTCATTTATTTATACGGTTGTCTCTGTTCTATTTTATCAATCTCAGTCATCTATTTATACAGAGCCTACATAAATAAATGGTTGAGATTCAATCAGACAGGACAAGGATAGGTAAAATGGACAGAGAATTCGTCCCCAATATTTTGATGCACCAGCCCAGCAAGAAATCTCTCATATATCATCATTACATATTCCTCCAAATCGGTGCTTGATTCTATGTTAAACTAGGACTGAAGAAATCACGACGTTAGCTAGAAATAAATTAAGACGTCGCTATTTATATATTCCTATTTCTGGGAAAAGTTGGTGGCAGAGTTCTTTCGAGGAAGAAAAGTTAAAAGACGAAAACGAAATTGGTCATATGGAAGAATCTTACCTGTTCAGCGCATTTGTCATCGGATCCCGCCGCCAAAACTCGTCGAACGCTTCCACCGGAAGCTAATACGGCGAGAAGTCTCCGACGGGTTTCAGAATTATCGATATCTGTTCCTGATGATTCTTCTTCTTCTTTCGCACTGCATGGGTGCCATGTAGTACCAACACTCTTTGGTATGCAAATTTTGGATATTAGCCCTTGTCCCACCGTTAAGAGAAGGGATATAAATCCTAAAAGCATAAGCTCTGAAGCAAGAAAACAATTATGATCACATCAATTATTACTATTGCATCTGATTTGTTTCCAAATATTTTGGGACGAATAAGATGGCAACGAACATGGGGTTTACCTGATTTAATTTTTTCAAGTGCTTCATTAAGAGCTGTCTTTCGTTTATTCTTTAGCCACTGAAAAAGGTGCAACAAAATCATAACAGCAACTTAGTTGCAGAACCAAACGCTTCCTAAAGGACTCTCTTCATGATTATGACCATTACCTTTCCTATAAGATGAATGATGTGCTCGATAATTATCGAAATCAAAACCAAAACAAAACAGACTACGGCAACAGCCCACGTCGGAGTTTCCTCCAAAGATCTCGCTTCAGTGCCTCCAGCCATGGTTGCAATTTCCAACAATGAGCCAACCAAACAAAAGTTTCCAGGGCTAGTAACAGAGTAGAGAGAGAGAGGGGGGAAAGCGAGGGAGGAGAAGCTGAACAGGAGGACGTACGGGATATGCTATAGTATTAGTAACCAATTGAAACACTCATAAGTTCTCATTTATACCGAGGGCAACGTATGTGAACCAACAAGAAACAGGATAAGAAAAGTGACAAAGAAGTAGTCAATATTCGTCGAATGAGAACCGTGACTTTCTTTTGAACAGAGATACGTGTATATGGATTTGGTCCATTTGGTTTTATGTAACTGGCGACGATTAAATAAATCATTACGTACCGAGGGTTTTCTTTGACCAGAACATGTGTTATCTACGCGGTACCTGAGCCCCTATCTTACACGACTAATTGTCAACTCTTGTTGAGTTGAGGATTGAGAGCACATAAATGAAATTGGAATATTCAATAAATATTTTACAAGAGTGATGGAAAATTATGTAGCATGGACACGGCAAAATAGAGCCGTATTTGTGTGTCGGACACATGTTTGTATCAGACATTTATTAACATATGATGGACACAATTCAGACATATCTAAAGACCACTCGGACATTGCTTAATAGAATATATGCTTCATAAAATATATGTTCTATGATTTTTTAGAGGGACTTATAAAGTATTAAATATATATGATCTATCAAGATATTGGAAGTCTTGAAATACATCAATCAATATATATCATATTATGAATTATGATTTTTTTTAATTTTTAATTTTATAATATATATATATATATGTCGTATCTGAGTCCACTAAATTTTAGAAGTTGGTATATTTTCGTGTTCGTGTCCGTGTCCGTGTCCGTGCCCGTGTCGTATCCCGTGTCCGTGTCCCGTGTCCGTACCAGTGTTTCTTAATATAATAATATTATTTGTTGTGGGTTAATTCAAAGGGAAGCATGCATGATTACGTATGGCCGTACGTCGGTTTGAAAATTCTCCATAATCACCGGCTTAAAAAAGAATGTCATTTCGAGTGTTTTGGAGCATAAGAAATGGTTGGCTCAGAACAATTTAAAATTAAATGAGTCCATATAAACTAAAAAGTGACGTGAGAATTTCTAACCCAACCATTTCCTACAAAAGTTTTAAGAGTGAGTTGCAAAAACATTTACTGGGAAAGTCAATCCTGTGACACGAAAGACACCTGAGTGGCCTCTCCCCACCGGTTTAGACCACTCATTGGGCAACCTCGGACATATTTGACCAAGTGCTGTTCCATTTCTGCTCCCTTCACTTTTTCAAGGCAGCCTGGTTTGTAAAACATAGGCTCTCTTGCAGGTCAACAGTTGGCAATCCGGTATGAGTCTAACCCAGCTTGCCTGAAGTTAAAAGGTTAAGCTTGGGTTGACCATCCCAGAGTTGCGGGCCGTTATTGCTTGATCAGACAAAACGTCATTTTCTAATTTCTTTTTAACAAAAATGATAAATCGCCCAGTTTGGTGGGGCCCGAGGTAAGCCCACAATTGTTTCGGGTCGGTCAGGGTTCTCCAGACTCGGCCTAGCCCATTGCCTTTCTTATTGGTCACATCTCTATGCTAAACTAAAATGAAATAGAACTACACTGAAGAGCGATCTTAGTTATCAAGTCAGGGAGAGGGTCAGAGTGAGGCCCCACCTGTAAATTACAAGTGACATAAATTTCATCTTATCAATTAATAAAAATTAAAAAAGTTGATTTTTAAAAGAAATAAAGACCTTGTTTAAAATTATTGTATATAAAAGCTGATGAGTAAAATTAGTCTAACCTATTGATAAGTACGAGATGATTATAAATAGTTAATTAGTTGGTGATTTGTAGTAAAAATTTTGTTGTAAGTAAAAAATAAAAAAGCCTAATATATTTTAATTAGTTGGTGATTTATTACTTGCTAAAAGCCTAACATATTTTAATTATATGTCAACCCAATTTGAGGAGTGTTTATAAACATGCTTCAATTAATTTATTTAAGGGAGTTATTAAGCTGGATCAAGTTTGAACCAAGAGATACTAATCAAACGGAACGAGAAAGTGAACTTAGTTATCAAATGAGATCGAGGCTTAGCCTATAAATTACAAGTGACCTAAACTTCATTTTATTAGTAAATAATTTTTTTTAAAAAATAATTTCTAAAAAATGAATTTCAATTATTTATGTAAAAACTCATGAATAAAAGAGATACATACTATTTATAAGTGTGTGATGATTATAAATAGCTAATTAGTTGGTGATTTGTACTAGAAATTTTAACGTAAATAAAAAATAAAATTTTATTACTCACTAAAATAAAATATTTTGATTATCTCTCAACTCAAATGTGTTTTTAAATGTAGCTCATCATCACATCTAGTCTGAAGTCCCGCAGTGAAGCGAGGTATAGGGAGATTTGATAATATGCAGCCTTACTCCTACATTATAGAGAGTTTGTGTTTTGGTAGACCTATATGCAGATGTGACAGGAAAATAGTGATGCAGGTTTATAGAATAAATAAGTAAAAACTGGCACGCAGAAAATTTAAGTAAATAAAATTACAATACAATATATAAGGACATATCTGATAGTTGATCAGATTTACTAGTACCTCACACCTTGTAAAGATCGGTTCTTTTCGTCGTTTGTTGCGCTAGGAGTCTTTACTGAGCGACCCACTCATAAAGGCATATAGGACCTTGGGTTGGACTTTCTATGCGGTAAGTATAAGGTGCGAGGACTCTAAAGGGTGTCATTTACCCTTATCCTATCACGCGCAGACTTTCCTAATTCTAGCAACTATCTCAGTAAGGGCTAACTCTGACATATCTTTCTTTATCACTTCCTTTCAGGTCTTGTAAGGCCTTCTTTTCCTCCTGTTGTAGCTACTAAGGTTTATTATCTCACAGCATCAGAGGGCATTCTGCGCATATGCTCAAACCACCTAAGCCTTTTCTCTCTCAACTTGTTTGCAATACTAGCCACCTATTATCTGCCTCTCACTACCCAATTTAGTACCCTATATCTTATGGTAATGTCACACATCCACCTAAGTATACGCATTTTTGCTACTAACAATTGTCGCGTATGTCTACGTTTACTAAGCCAACACTTTGCCCAATATAATATGGTTGGCCGAATCACTATTTTATAGAACTTCTCTTTAAGTTTTTCAGGGACCTTTTTATCACATAAAACACCTGATGTACTCCACAATTTGATTCACCCAGATTTAATACGATACAATATATCGTCATCGATATTACCATCTCTATGAATGATGGATCCAAGGTATTTAAAAATCGATTTTTGTGGTATGATATTAGTGTCAATCGCTACCGACGCTCCTTGTATTGTCTAGGTACCCGAAAAGTTGTACTCTAAATATTCCGTCTTAGACCTGCTCATTCTAAAACCTTTCAATTCTAACGCTTCTCTTCAACGTTCTAACTTGACATTGTCTCACTTCTTGGTCTCATCCACTAGGACAATATCGTCAACAAATAATATACACCAAGATACCTCTCGTTGAATATATTTGATAAGTTCATCTAACACTAATATGAATAAAAAAGGACTTAAAGCCGAGCCTTGGTGTAGTCCAATACCAATAGAGAACGCTTCCTAGTCACCTCCTATCGTCTTTATGCTAGTCAATGCTCCTTCATACATATCCCTAATCACTCTGATGTACGTCCTAGGAATGCTCTTTGCCTCCAAACACCACCATATGAGTTCTCTAGGAACCCTGTCATACGCCTTCTCTAAATCTACAAAAACTATATGCAAATCCCGTTTCGTTCCCTGTAGCATTCTATTAGTCTCCGAAATAGATGTATTGCTTCTGTCGTGGATCTACCAGGCATAAATCTGAATTGATTGACCGATATAGAAGCAGCTATCTGGATTTTCTTTTCAATTATCTTCTCCCATGGCTTCACGGTATAACTTAGTAATTTGATACCTTGATAGTTTTGACATTGTTGAATGTCTCCTTTGGCCTTGTACAAGGGGATTAACCTACTCAATCTCCATTCATTCGGCATCTTAGCTGATTTGAGGATCACATTAAAGAGATGAACTAACCACTTAACACCGACAGCTCATATTTGCTTCCATCCAGTCCTACAACCCTTTCGCTCCCCATCTTTCTCAAAACATTTGTAATTTCTCCCCTTGTGATTCTCCCCCATGAGTACCCGTTTAGACATTGTCCCGACATGAGAGGTTTCCCTAACTCTATGTTGACCAATATGTCTTCGTTATATAGGTCATAAAAGTATCTCTTCCACCTCCACTTGATGGCTTGGGCATCTCTGAGTACCTGTCCTGCTTCGTCATGTATACAGCAGACTTGGTTAAAATTCTCCGTCTCACGTGCCCTAGCTCTCACTATCTTGAAAATTCTTTGTGCTCATTTGACTGTATCCAAATCCCTGTACATATACCCGTAAGCATCTCCTTTAGTCACTGCGATAGTCTTCTTTACCTTCTATTTTGCCAGTTTATACCTTACTCTATTTATAATCCGCTCAGCCTCTGTTGCATTTGCTAACAGATCTTTAAAAGCCCTCTTTTTTGCCTTTACCGTCTCCTGGACCTCGTCTGACCATCACCAGGATTCTATCCACCCCCTTGTCTTTTAGATACCCCTAGGAGTTTAGTGGCAGTCTCTTTCACTACAGGGGCTACTCCCTGCCACATCTAATTCGCATCCCCACTCACAGCCCATGTTGTATTATTCGTAACCTAAGTCCTAAAATGTTCCACCATGGCTCCTTCGAGTTTCCCCCATCTGATTTTACGCATGGCTTGGTAAATTATTGTGCCCTCCATCCCTTAATTCCTAGATCCAAAACTAACAATTTATGTTGGGTTGATGGGCATGCGACCGGAAGTACTTTGCAATCCTTGCACCATGATCTGACGCTTGTCTTGAAAGAGAGATAATCAATTTGAATCTTGGTTGTGCTACTCTAAAACGTCACCAAGTGCACTTCGTTTTTCTTTAAAAAGAAATTTACTACTACTAACTCATATGCTATGGCTATATCTAATAAATCAACTCCACTATCATTTCTGGTGCTGTATCCGAAGCCCCTATGAGGTCCTGTATAACTGTTTAAATCCGCCCCTATATGCCCATTAAAATCCCCTCTTAGGATGATCTGCTCAGTATTAGAGATTTGTAGAAGCATACCCTCCAGTGTCTCCCAGAATGTTCGTTTTTGTTTTCCGTCTGCGCCAGCTTAAGATGCATAAACATATACTATATTGAGAACCACACCGCTTAAAACAATTTTAGCCACCATTATCCTATCATTGACCCTTGTGATCTCCACTACTCTGTTAATAAGTCCCTTGTCTATTAAGATACCTACCTCATTCTGCTTTCGCGTACTTCCTGAGTACCATAATTTGAATCCTCCTACCTCCTTTGCTTTAGCTCCTAGCCACTTAGTCTCCTAAATGCATGCTAAATGTAGCTCATTTAACTTATTTAGGAATGATATAAGATCATGTTAGGTTTGGGCATGGGACTTGCAACCTAAACTTGAGCCCAGTCGTGTTATATCAAGAATAACATTGTTTCTTCTATTAGTAAACGTCATCATTTATGTTAGCCCCTGAAATTTTTTTTATTTTATTTTATTAAGCATGATTACATAATTTTATAGGGTCTTGATGAATTAAATAAGGTTGAACATGGTTTATAGGTAGCATTAATGAGTTAGGTGGCATGAGTTAATGTAATTAAATGTGTTAGAAGTGGC